>JANIWX010000007.1:0-219499 GCA_030705205.1 Huiozyma sinensis
TGCGAATGCAGCTCAGACGGGCACGTACAGAGGTGTCGAGAGAAGAGATGCAGAGGGAAGTCGTGTATTATGTTCTGGGTGATAGTACTGATTACGATAAGAGGAGGGGAAAGAATCTTGTCTTTGGGAGGAGGGTTCCAGTTATCAGTTCCCGGTTCCAAAAAGGAGATGCAAGAATTATTTTTTTAGATTCATCCTAGGAGAGCTTTCTTAGAGAACAAGACAGGAGTCGTTTTTGTTTGAAGAACCTCACGCAAATTAGGCTAAGAGTCGTTTTTGTTTCGATAACATTTCATGGAACCTGACAGGAGTCCTTCCCTCCGGTTTTTCTCGACCTTTTTTTTCTTTCGTTCAAATAACCCGGGAAAAAAATTAAAACAGTGCTGGCTGAAAAAAAGGACGTGCAAGAATAAAAGGACTCTTAAAAAGGACTCTTAAAAAGGACCCGGGTTTCAAACTAACAGACAGGACTCTTGACGGAGGAAAATCACCGATCCTTTTTTTTTCCCTCTTAACTATGTAAAAAAAAAGGAGTCTTGCCCGAATGAACCATAGTTCGCTGTAGTTTCCTCAGAACGCAGTATATATGGCGGGAAGAAAAGGTGCGTCGTTGACAGTCGGAAAATTCTTAAACTGTGTGTCCCACTGTTATTCTTTGGTCCTACATGCATTGACCGTATATGGAAATGCCTACATCCGCAGTAAGGCCCATATAAGGTGGGAGTAATCATTTGGATGTTGTTCTGCGTATTTTATAGGCTCTGTAGTATGTTGGGTATGTTTCCTTTTTTCTTTTTCTTGAAAGTGGCGGCCAGGAAAGAAAGAAAATTTTGTTTTTCTCGGCACCCGCTCGCCTTTTATATTTTTCATGAAAAATTTTTTCGGATTTTTCGGAAAGTTGCTGACGCGCAAAACCGAATTAGGTGCGCTGTGATTGGCCCGTTGTGGTGGGGGTGCTGTGCAACCATATTCTGTTGTGCAGAGCCATGTCAACCGTGGAAGAGTATGGTACCTCTAAGTAGTATGCCAATGTGCTTTAGCTTTTCTATTTCGGCCATTATTATATGACATGGACAGTCAGACGTGCTGGCGGTCCCTCAGCTATGTAGAATGCTACAAATAGAATCGGGAACACGATGGGATCACTACGCATCCCGAATCTCTTGATTGCCTCTTGTTGATATAACATTATTGATACTTTCTAGAATTAGTGAAACCATGGGTTATGCTATGTATATTTTAGCATGGAATTGTATATCCAACATTCAGGACTTCCTTTTTGTAAAAAGGCTTTAGCTTTCTAAGATATAGATCAACTATATTCTCCATAGTCTATATTAATAAATGTGTAACTATGTGCTTACTCTCCTCTATATAGTACATTAGTATACAAGACTAGGTTAGATTGGAATCTTTTCTCTTTGCACTATATTCTCCATCTCATAATTGTCTAGGATGATATACATCCATATTATAATTTAACATTATTCGTGTCACTATGTTGTTACTTCATGGACCTTCTAATTATTTTACTTTCACTAGACATCATTACTTAATCACTCTATCATAATTAAAAATACTAAAAAAAGCACAAATTTCAAATCACAAAATCGGCACCTTCCCGTCGTCCAATTGGAATGGTTAGTATACCATTCGAATCAGCGAATAAACGTCTCCTAGAATCCACCTTAACATTTTCCAGAAGAGCTCTAAAAAGCAATAACCAACCTAACATGTAATTTTGCACCAACCTAACATGTAACCCATAGTAACCTAACATGTAATTAGTATGGAGAACCAACCTAACATGTAATGAATACATAATTGTGTCCACCATTGCAACGGCCTTCTCCAGGCATATTTTTGAGGATGCACACTGGCAAAACCACTTCACCGAAATGCCCAGGGGAAGCTCATCGACCAGATTGAAAAAGAAGCACTTGAGGTCAAGTCCAGCCTCCGTTGTCAGCGGCACATCGTAGCCTAGCCTCTTTTAGGGTCTGTTAAAGCCGCGGACACCAACGGTCCCGGACAGCACCAGCACTTTCCACGCCTGCCGCAGGTTGATCTCACCGATCGTACTGAACACATCACCGCGAAAGGTCGACTCCGTTTCGAGGTTGTGGAACTCGTCGATGACAATGAGCCGGAACACGGTATTCTTGAAAGTTTTGCACCAATTATTGATCATTTTTGATTGGAGCTCTCGAAGGATCCCATAGGATTGGTTGTCGTTCCTCTGGTCCAAGACATGTCATTCTACCTAAAGTTCTTTCTAATAATATATGGAATTGGGTTCCTATATACTGATTCTTGGCACTTGTGTTATCAGTAATGAGGTAAATGGAGACGGGTTTTGTATCGATTTCCTTTACCAGATGTTCAATACCATTTAGTACTGGAAAGGCTTCACTTATTGCGCAGAGTTCAGCTTCCGTGGATGACGTGCATATTAAAGACGCCTTGGTCGATTTACCAGCAATGATTCTTCCATTATGAATGTAGAAGTAACCGATTTGGGATTTGAATTCGTCCATATTGGCACACGCTGCATCGCATACTGCGGAAAGCTCATTTTTATTGTTGGTTTTATGCCAGACCAACATTTTTCCTTTGGTATCCCATAAGTATTGCACCAAGTGTCGAGCCATACATTTTACCTCTGTAGTGGGAAATAAGGTGTGTTGTGCCATCATGTTGATGTAGAACAACATATCGAATCGTATTTTAATCCGACATACGATAATAGGCCAACAGTTCGTTGGAGCCATTTTACTTCCTTATCGTCGGTTTCTGGGTTCCTCCGGAAAACTTGTTTTGATAAGTAGTGGTTAGGAATTCCTGGAGTGTCGATGACTTTTTTATCCATGGACAATTTTACATCCAAGTTTGGGAGTTTTGTCATACCGAATTTTAGTTCCTTTCCAAATGTATATTAAACTTCTAGGCCTAAAATGTCATATGAAGCCTTTCCATTTATTAAGGAACTGTTTTTGATTACTTTAGTATCAAAGGATCTTTTCAGTATATTGATGAAATTCTTTGCTTCTTTTAGTTTATCCGACAGTATAATCATGTCGTCAACAAACAGACAATCTCGATGGCATTCTCGGTCCCGATATAGAACAGATATTTGAACCTTTCGTGCGTCGACGGTAACAGATGCCTTCCATTTCCTTGGCCTGTGCGTTTTGGTGGCGCTTAGCAATTTGGTAGTCTACTTCTGTTTCGATAACTAGAATCTTCTCACATTCCATGTACTGAAACAGTTTAGTCGAGGAGCACGGCATAAGATCGGACGAGCTATATTAGGTGTGCAAGTCGTCTAGGTCTATAATATTGAGTTTTTTAAGCACGTCTGCCTCTTCTTTGCGCATATACCTGTCTTTGGGAAGACCAGAACGCAGCACCTTGGAGCCGTCTTTGTCGATGAAGATGAGGTAGGCATTGATGACAATGTAGCGCTCCGAGACATCAATCATATCAGATTGGGAGGCAGACTGCGGGGCAACGACCTGTTGTGACAGGGCATTGTGTTCATTGATAACTTCTTGGGTAAGAGGTTCGGATTCAGACTCCGACTCCGATGTTGAATCCGAGCGGTTGACTTCCGCACGTGGTTCTTCAAAAGAGAAGTAGTATAATTCGTCGTCTGAGGGATGTCAAGAATACGCTACATGAACTTTCTGATATCCATAACCAGTGAAACCATTTAGCAGAAGTTCGACAATTTATCCCCACACTTCTTTTACCGGTCAGGTCAAACCCTAATATTCTTATGGTTGGACCTTGAGGTGAGATATTTTACACTTACATAATTGTTTAAAACTTTACAAATGCAGGGAGAGGTGGAATGTTCTGTTCACACTGTGCCCAGTAATAGAGCAGCAAACACTGCAGTCCAAGATAGACTAGGCCTGAAAACAGATCCACTGCCACCGTAGACTGAAACACCCGCCGTAGTAACAGGCCTGGCTGAGATCCCCGAACCGGCAGCCACCACCTTGGGTGTTGATGGAAAACCGAATGACGTTCCGGTGGTCATTGTTGCAGGTGTAGTTTTGGGAGCAGCGATGCTCGTCGCCGGTTTGCCGCCAGTTTCCATATTCCCATTTCCATTTGGATGGGCAGACTGTTCCGCAGCATTGGCACCACTACCCAAATGCTGAATGCTATAAGCTGGATTGTTTGCCTGGGTCCCACAGCCCTTAGTGCACGTAGAAACGATGGTAGTGGTGTGCAACTCACCCTTTATGTTCGCGGGGGCAGAACCGACAGGGAATGTTGTGCGTGTGGCCACAAGTTCACCATTGGCATTGCTGGTGGTGTAGTCACAAACAACAACAGTGGATGTCACTTTGGTGTACTCGAGGGTGGTTTCCGTTGCCGTCTTGAACAGTGCGTTAGTTTGCGATCTTTCAATTGGTCTTTCCGTCCCCGCTGTTGACATGACCAGGCCGCCTGTTTTGGATTTGTCCGTGGGGTGTTCAATTAGTGTTGTCGACTTGGACACCGCTGTTCCTGTTCTCGACTTTTCAGTGGGGTGTTCAGTTTGCGTCTCCGCTGTGGAAGTGGTTCTTCTAGCTGATGATGTCGCCGAAACAGTGCTGTTACTGTACCCAGGATTGCTCGATCTGTGCCCGGACTCAATGGAACTGGGTGAGGCGGAGGTACTACCTGACTGGATCACTATATTAGACGAGCCAACTGAAGAACGCTGAGACATGGAAGCGGGAGCAGATGAAAGACTGGTCAAAGATTTGCTCACGTCAGATACCGACGATAGAATCGAACCCGACGACCAATGAATAGAGGACAGAGTCGAGCCACCACTCACGGAACTATGAGAAGAACCGGATACTGAAGGAGTAGCACTGGGACTGCTGACAGTAGAAGCGTATGACGAAAGAGTAGTTGACGCACTCCTACTGGAGGAGTGGTGTCTCGACGATGCAACACTGCTACTACTCACTACCGAGGTGCGGGATGAATGGGACACAGACGAACTCACACTGGAGGAGCGGTGACTTGATGGATTTGCACTAATAGAAGTAGAAAAGGTCGTTGAATACACGGTGCTTCCGACCCCACACGTCCCATTTACCATGCTCCTCGAATAGGATGTGATGTGTTCTACTGTCAGCGTACCACCTAGTACTTCAGTGGAGGTTATGGGCTCTGGAACTGGATATGTACCATTGAACAGTAATCCAGGAACCACCTGTGTTATTTCTCCGTTAGAAATGGAGATATCCTGTTGTGCTAAGTCGCAAATCGTAACCAGATTATCCAGATCTCTTATCGTAAAGGCTGTGTCCGCAATCTCCACAAACACTGTTCCATTTTGAACAGTTGCCTTTATATCTGAACCTTGTATACCTGAAAAAAGAATCATAGTACTATTTAGTCCATAAACGGAAGCACTGGAATCATAAGGAGGGTCTGGGATTATAAAGGAGTTTTTCAAGACGATGCTCTGACTTTCTGATATTCTTGACGAAGATAGTTCCAAAAAACCCCCATTTGTTATTTCTATTGTTCCAGATCCTTGCAACTCCCCCTGAACCTTAAACGCTCGTACACCGCCAACATTAACTGGCGTTGAGTTAAATTTTGGTGACAGACCATTCACACTTATAAGTCCGTCGTTCACTGGTGGTGGAAAGTCATAAGCAGATGAAATTGTAACCGCAACAGCTGTGTCATTACTAGTGCTTTCGAGAGATATTGTGCCCTTATTCATAAAACTTGTGAAAGACCACATACTGTACATTACCTGGTTACTGATACTGTTGGTACTCCCTAGGTATAAGTGCCCTGAGTTAAAAAAGTTATCAGTGATCAGCTGTACGTCCTTGGAAAAATAAAGTTCTGCTGTACCCGTAATGTTAACTGACGAGGAGCCAAATAACAAATAGGGACAATCGCCTGATTCAAGAACCAAATTACCGTATACGTTCAAGTCGTTGTTGAACCTATAACATCCGCCCGTCAGGGTTAAACTGCCGCCCTTCTCCACCGTCACGTTACCATTGAATTCACGATCACCGCTTAACGTAATATTATCAGTTACTACCATCCCATCATTTTGTATCTGTGCAAAAACTGCGTGCAATAGGGAGGTAATCGCCAGTAGCACTATGCTGAAGTTTCCCAGCATCTTGGTTATCTAGTTGCTCGGCCTTACAACATGAGGTGGATAACCATTCGTACTATTCTCTCTTTATATAAGGATTGGGAGAGCATATACCACTCCACCCGGATTACCTCGTCCCATGCGATCGTACGGTTTGCTAAGCTTTCCAGAACCAGCAACCCCACGTCTCTTTCTTGTAGGAAAATACAGCGAACTGCACAGAGAATTGGCATACCCGCATTCGCGTGTTTTCTTCCTCATCTCTGTCCCAAAAGGGAAACACAGTCCCGTTTTGGAAACATACGACATCTTTGGGTTTCCTCCCAGTGAAACGGCGCAGGACCCCGAAGGGACAGCAGATGCAGACAGAGAAATAACCAGCAGGATGTATTGTCAGCTAGTGGCGGGAGTTGCGCGGGAGCTACCTCGAATGCTGAACTGTTTAGTTAGCTGAACTTCTTGGAGGCTCTCACTAATTTCTATTTCTTTAAAGGACGGCACTCTACAATGACATCGGTCGTCCTGGATAACCAGCTATTGGATCTCTCTCCGATCGAACTCTCTATTTCCCCGGTGTGCATTGCTCTATCACTCAAATGTCTGGTTTGTTGTATTTGACAAACCGTGGGTCCAGGTCTCTAACCCCCAAAGTGGAAAACGGAGATTTTGTCGCGTGATGAAATTCTCTTGGGAAAGGAACATATCGTGGGAATAAACCCTTCAATAGTAGTACGAGAGACTGTTCTTCGACTCAATGCCCGCGTGTAAATGAATTGGCCCCTGCAAAACTCCAAATAAGCTTGAACTGTCAGGACCATCTAACACCCTTATAGAGCAAAATTGCACCGTATAACATTGCTGGGGGAAAGAAGGGTAACAGCGTCGGGATGCACCCAATGAGTGAGCTGGTCCTTCAAGATACAGAGCTGCGCATAAGCTGCAAACAAATCAATAGGAATTCTCTCTATATTGTTATCTGGAAATCCGCATTCTCTTTTGGCGTGATTGATGATGTCGGTACGGACATGGTCCAGCATGGGCCTTGTTACAGTCCTTATAGTTAAGTTTATGCTTAAAATCGAAGAGCAGCTTCGAATCACATGGGATGAACTCAGACTCCGTTCGGTCGTAGATTTCTTCTAGATGAACCACGTCGTGTTCATCTATGGCAGTCCGCTTTTCGTCAGAGATACGACTCTCCCGATCAGTATTAAACCAGAAGACTTTAACGGACTCGTTCTTTTTGTTCTTAGTGTTCCAGGCCAGGTACTCATCTACGATGGTGAACTTTTTGGATATCTTCACAAAACCACGCATGTTCCTTGACTTCGCGCTATCTCAGAGCCCAAAAGCAAACTGTTTTATCACCGAATTGTGCCATGTACCACACGAATGAGTAACACTAACAACGCTTCGGATCGCTGTTTTTTTCAACGCGACATTGCCCATCAACAACTATTTATTTGCATCTCTTTTTTTTTAGTCTCTGCAGTCAATCTTTACAAGAAACGGCTCATTAAAACAAGGATCCTGTTCTTCCCGTAGTGCTCGACCTAGACGAATCCAATGCGGGAACCTTCAAAAATCCATCAGCAATTCTCCCTGCCCGTAGCGTTCCATAGCTCCATCCGTATTAGTTTCGAACAAAGAACTTCCTTGTAAATTTAAGAAAACGAAGAGAATAATACCAGAATCGCAATTTTCAACCAGCTATGACTTTTGTAACATGAATAACGATTCTCACGCTCGAGGAACTGGCACCGATTGAATACCTGGTATTTTGTAAGTGCTCCCAGTGGGGTGAATTCATTCAATAAATAAAGGTCTAAAGGCCTTCCCGTTCTGGTCGACAATCAGTATCCTTTCATATTCCTTTTTGTTTCCTACACCTTGCCACCAGAATTCCTGATTTGGTTACTTCATTGTATAATTTAAGTGTGAGGTATAGAAACAACGAATATACACTAGCATCGCCGCTAATGCAATTTTATGCATTTATAGTCGGAGAGGAGATGAATTTTCAGCTATAAAGTACATATTTTTTCAGAATATCAAGGTACACTAACTTTGCCTCTTTGGATCAATTCATCATGCTTCAAGATCTGAGATGCCATATCAACCATCGTTTCTTTGAAAGAGTGGTATTTAAACTTCAAAAGCTTTCTACTCCTGGAGTCATCCAACGTGGTATCAGGATGATTCTTAGTTGAGCTGGTTCCTGGGTTGCCAACGGGAATTTTCCCCTTTAGGACGGGGAAGTTCTCATTTAGAATATCCACTATGGCTTGAGTATCAAACCTGCTCTCACTGGTAATGAGTCTATGGCCAAGTAATTCTTCATTTTGAATGGCAAGGACGTGTGCTTTCGCAACATCGCGAACATCCACAAAGTAGCCGCTTAAGGTTAACGGGGTCAAGTCCATATCAGGTGTTGAGTGAATTATCTGATTCACAATCTCACAAGAGCTGTTCAACTTCTGGCTCACGTCAGCATCGAATTTCTGAGGACCGAGGACGTAGACTGGGTTGACAGTAGCAAGTTTAAATTTGACCACGTCTTTATTTTCTGCCAGAAATTTCCAAGCAGCCTCTTCTGCAAATTTCTTGGATCCACAATATGCCGCCATACCGTTTCTCTGGCAATGTTCCCAAGAATCAGGGTTCCATGAATCCTCGTTTATAACAATGCCCTTCTCGTTTTCAGGACTCATATTCGTGAGGGCAGCATAACTAGAAGTAACCACAACACGTTCCACGGACTCCGCAGCGTACTTCTTAATTGAGGTCAGGATCCCTTCTGTGCCATTAACTGCAGGCACCAAAATATCTTTGGCAAAATTATCACTGGTGAAAAACACAGGGGAGGCCATGTGCAAAACATATTTGATTTGATGAGCATGTTTTTGGATCGCTCCATCGAATGCGTCCAATTTGGAGATATCTTCCACAATTTCCATAGTCAAATTAGGATTGTTACCAAACCGCTGCTGCAATTGATCACACTTTGCTTGAGACCTGCAAGTTCCGATCACCTTATAGTTTTGATCAAGTAACTGACCGACAGTGTGACGGGGGATGTAACCAGTTGCTCCTGAAATAAAAACGGACATTATTCAATTGGCTTTACAGTTGCTGATCTTTAGGATTGCTTTGTTCAGGTGGCAAGGAAGCCCAAAAACCGAAACCATTTCTATCTTTTATATATTCCCAGATTCCTCAAGAAGTCGCTTATACGCCCTTTTGGAGTATTGCGAAGAAAACTCAGTATTTGCTATTTTTTATTTTTTTGGCGTTTATCTGATTGTATCACAGGTGCTTAGTCAGCTTACGGATGTTAGTGTGAAAATAAAGCACTAACCAACTTTTAGGTACCATTAGTTAAGCTCTTCCGTGGATTGATGTTTACCTTATCGTAATTCCTTTCCTTTCCGTTTTCCTGCCGTCGTCTTACTAAGAACAAATAAATATTTTATTGGTTCCGTGGAACCATTAAATTTCTTGAGAATGACGTTATTAATTGTGTGCAACTGAAGAACTTCGGTGTTGCGTACTCCGCCAAGAAAATGACTGGAACAGCTTCAAATTCATAGTTTAGATGCGGTGTGCCCGGTTGAATACGCTGAGGGCTTTAAAGCAATTTATACCTTTTCCGTTTTAACATAATTGTTAGTAATCTCGGAGTGTTCGTACCTCTCAGTCTTGTATTTGCCCCCCATATCTTCAAGCTGTATTCCACTACCTGACTGATACACAACATGGAATTGAAAATAGTGTAGGTTCCTACAATTGGTGGTACGTTTGAATTGCGTATCGCTGTAAATGCAGGCTACTGGTCGCTGACGGGATTCATCATCATAGGGCGATAGGACTTATATGAAAACTGTATCGGCTTCTCTAAACAGAACTACGTAGTGTACATAATACTATCTAGAAATCTGTTTGAATGTATTTTTCTAGTTAAAAATATCGCTGTGAAAATTATCCATTTTCACGTGAGACAAGGATGTACTTATCTCAAGGGCAATTATAGGGTTTGGACCTATAATTTCCAACAAAGGTCTTTAGATCCGCTTCCCAGTAGAGATTTGTGTTAGTAGAACAGTAGAGTCATTTGTTGGTAGAAAGTCGAGCGTTTGCCAGTATTAGTCAAAGTCGTTTAACGCAGTTCTAAGCTAATATATCTGGAAAATCAAAACTAAAAGACAGTGTGCTAGTGAGTTGTACATTGCAAAGTAACAGGGAAGGGGTTCTGATTGCATGGCATTATTGAATACACCATTTAATGATCTCGAAAATAGAAAAATATTGAAGCAAAGTTTAGGGGTGGTCTGAATATTACAATAGACGAACCCACTTTTGCAGTGAAAATGTGTCCATTTTTCAGAAATGAACTAAGTAAGACTGTGGGATGGTGAGCAAACAGTTGGGTGTCAGAAGCTTCATCAATGATCAAGTTAATGGGATATGTTAAAGAGCTAGGCAATGGTTAAATCTTCCCGTTCCCTGAACCTCGACTCCCAGCTCAAATACATAGACACGGGTGTATTGACTGATATTTTTATCCTATAGCATTTGCTTTGGTACTGTCACTGCCAAAAATAGAATGTCTTCTTTAGTAAGGATAATCCCAGTTTCTCGGGTCGTTTTAATGGCACGAAATGGGCACCTTTAAAGATTGGACGAAATAACAGCAGAACTCTTCAACAGATGTACCAATGCCATTAGGGTCACTAATGTACAGATGCAATGCAGAGTTCCTTACTAATATTTTCTGGTTATCGATGAATTCAATGACGAATAAATCAGATATAGGATTTAAAATAGCTGACGGACCAGAACCCTCTGCGATCGGAATATGAGCTTGGAAGGTAATAAGTCAGCAGAGAAATCGTTTCCCCAAATGATAGCCAGGTTGGTGAATGTTTGAGCACCAGCAACCGATGTATCTCTTGCTATTATCAACACACCGTCGATTTGAAATAGCAAAACAATGACATTTGTAGTTCAGTGGTCAGACGAGCGAAAGGCAAAACGAAATACTAAGCTGTTTTTGAAAATTGAAGTTTAATTTTCAGGTTAGAGCCGGGGACTCGGGCTATATAATTGAATAAAAGGTGATGTTCTTTCTATTCCTAATAATACAATCAATCACCTTCATCCACTTCGATCAGAGCTTCGCGGACCAAGCGGATACTGTTGTTAGAGAAATACAGGCGCCGAAGAAAACAAAATTGGTCTGCTCCATTTTAATGGTTTTCTGCCTACGCCAAGAGATTTTTGTCAATGAAATGCAGGAAAGTATATTTAATAGGATCGTCGGAAGCAAACGTACAGAATTTGAATCAGATTTCCAAACGTCTCAGCGTCAACTTTCCAACAAGGTTTATCAGTTGGATTCTGTTGTCGATTGCACATTAGGAATATAGATGCATCTGTGTTTCAGATTTTGTTCGGCGAGGAAAACAGAATTAATAACAAATAAAATATTATGTTAAAGGCTCAGTTTGGCAAATGTGAAAAGAATCTTACACCATATTTTTTGGGTGTATGTTGTAAAGCACTTGTGATCGCCCGACACACTCCTGCAGCAACTACTTGATATACTGTGAGGCGCAGCCGATTCAAACTTCTCGCTCCATCCTATTCCCTATCTACTTCCGTGTTTATTTCCGTGTTTATTTCCGTGTTTACTTCCCTGCAAAAAGAACATGAAAAATTGTAACGTGTGAAAGAATTGGGACCAGCATCATTATATAAAGAAGGCACGATCTGGTGTTTTCCTTGAGAGAATTAAAGTCTTGGCATTTTCATGATCAAGTTCTCGCGAGCATCCCGCCTACCTTAACCTCAAAAAATGTACCAAATAGGCGTATTAGTTGGGTCCATTAGAAATCCCAGATGCTGTCCACAAATTGCGGAATTTATTGTAAACCGTTTAAAGTCAGAGCATGAAGGTGCATCGAACTTCAATTTCAATGTCATCGATTTGCAAAAGCAGAATTTGCCTCTCTATGACGAACCCGGAATCCCAGCTATGATCAAAGATCCAATGCAGTACGAGCACGAGCACACGAGACAATGGAGTAAGCTTATCTCTGCCCAAGACGGTTTCATCTTCGTCTCACCCCAATATAATTGGGGGTATCCTGCTGGTTTGAAAAATGCCATAGACTATCTCTCAAATGAATGGAAGGAGAAGAAAGCTATGGTTGTGACCTATGGCAGCCATGGTGGTGATAAATGTAATGAACAACTTACGCAGGTTTTGACAGGTATTGGATTGGAGGTTACCTCAAAGACTGTACAACTGTCGTTCCCCAACAGAGACACCCTATTCAAAGCGGCACAGGGAGAAAATATCAATATCGAAAAAGAGAAAGTCTTCGAAAGCTCCTATGATGATATAAGTGAATCTTTTAAAGAATTGGTGGCTCTTATTTCCAACAAAAGCTGAGACAAATATTATTCTTATTTACCGATGTACCTATTTCCCTTCAACGACGTCATATATAATATGAATTCAACAATTTAATCTAATGATTGTATAGGTAGGAGTCTTCTTTTAGCGGCACTCGTTACCTGTCAAGAAAATTTTGGGAATTGTTTGAAGCAACATAGTCCCTCTCAAAAATTCAAAAACCTTTCTCCATTTTGTTGTAAACAGAGCACCGATAGCCGCCTGTTTGCCGGTTCTTGGGTTGCACCTTCGTAGTAGAGCTAGTCATAAGAGGAGAATTGCGATAAATTACGAAAACTCATCGGAAAAAAAAATAAAAATAAAAAAAAAAGAGACAGAGACAGAGACAGAAACAGAAACAGAGAGAACAAACTACACCATCCCAAAAAAAACATTGCACTACAGCTGCCAAAGTAATTCGACTATAGTTCAGATGGCATCCAATCGAAATTGAAAGCTTTCACATGTTCAAAACGCTTAGAATCTTTCAAAAACGTCGTTTTTGTCTCACTCGTGTACAATACACTACAGACTCTCCCCCACATGGTAGTCATCCAAACTTGTCAAGGCTCAATCGATTAGCAGGCAAACTTGTTGTCTGTTTCCAATCCAACAAACGAAAGGTTTCAAAGGAGTGCCGGAACTTATTACGTGATTACTGGGCGCTCATACCGACTCTGCCAAGGCACCACAGTATGATTCATACGGCATTGGCAGAGATCCCTGATGCTACCATTGCTCAACTAATTGCGAATTTCAATAGGGATAATCAATTTTATTACACATTTCTGGAACAGGAGCTTATCTATAATTCCAAGGACCTGAGTCGGGTCAGCAATATCGTGGAATTGGTATCTGGTGAAAGTTACCAGTTTACAGATTCACATGAGGTTCTGGATTGGTGCGTAACAACCGCTCTGAAAGCGAAACGAATATCAAAAGCATTAGACCTGTACATACTATACTACCGCATATTTCCAAACGAACACCCTAATACTGTCTTAGCAAATAAAATCATATCTGCCCTATCTTTTCGTAACCCTCCGTTTGATGTGCATCACCTTAGAAGGTTTGTTGATGTTGTGAACCTATTAAAATTGCATGACATTCCTCTCCAGCTGAACCATTTCCAGCTTCTCGTTCTATGCGACAAAGCATTGTCGATGGATGGTGGAGAGCCTCTACTATCCAAAAAGGTTCTGAACATACTCTTAGGAACCGACATCCTCCCGCAGAGCACATCAATGAACAGCCAGATACGAATTGCATACAAACTAATTGATAAAGATTATAAAATCAATAATGCTGCCGGTGTTTACCTAACCTGGACAAAAATCAAAGATTTCTACACGTCCCTCATGAAACATGACTCAAGGATCCTATACAAAGTTTTCAAGATCTCCACCCAGAATAACAACTATCGTTCTGTGTGTAAAGAGCTCATCTGGAAGCTATCCCCTGAGGAGTACTGCAACGACCCCTTATTGTTACCAGCTATAATACGCTATACGACCGAAACAAACTCTATTACAATGGCGCAAGAATTGCTGAATAATATGAAGCTACACACAACAGCGAAAAATCAAGAAATAATATGGTCCAGCAAAAGGTTTCTGTCTGCACTTCTACGTTTGCATCTCAAATTTTATGATTCATCGAGCGTGGATAAAGTAATAAAACGTATAACCGAGCTCTACGGGTCACTATCGGCCGTGGATTACAATTCAATCGTTTGTCATTTACTACAATCAGAAAAAATGGAAAATGTAAAAAGAGCTATAAAACTCCTAGATACTGTTCCAAAGAAAGACTCTTTCAGGGCGTACACCAGTATAATTAACAAGTTGGTAGAGTGGGACATTGCTTCCAAGAACGTTATGAAGTCAGACATGAGTATTTTTCTGGACGAAATATTACACAAATTGCATGGTATGGATCCTCATCACGTAGATTCTCTGTGGGCCGTCGTTGCTTCGCTCTATATTAAAAAAATATGTTCTGTCAAGAAACCACTCGCAGGTTCACCCGACGAGGACAATTTGGGCTTGGATTTGGCAAAATTCTTGTTTCTGAAATCGGATAAACCTGACTTCTATTGGGACTCTATAACAATAAACCCATTCTTGGCTGCCGATCCTACTGGCATTAAGTTGAAGATAACGAAAAGTAATCGGTTTGTCATTCTGAGGAACATTGCCATGATTGGATTGAAAAACAATAGACGTGGTACTTTTTTATGGTCCTGTTCCATGCTATACAGATACGGGATGCCAGTTGACGAACTAGTACTGTTGTGGAATCGGACTCTAAAACACCAGTTTAGGAACTCTCAATTCAAAACAAGGAAAGAAATAACCGACACTTTACAGGAGCATGGAGTTGAATCGATCGCGAAGATGCTTCTGTGACCTATAACATCCAAGTAACTTGTATATACATAGTCATAAATATTGTTAATTTAGCAATACAGTATCTTTATTCTTGTAAGGACATATGGGGGCAACGGTAGGTACACGGTTTTAGGGTAGGGTATACGTCAGAGTATTGATGGTAGCAAAAGAAATCTGGGCATTCTTTCCAGCCCTCAGATTCGAGACTTGTTTCAGAGCAATGTACGTCGTATAATGATGTCAAGAGGAGGTAATCATGGTGAAGACAAAACGCTAAATGTCAGAGAGCTTCAAATAATTAGAGATAGTAGTAGTAAGTATTAGAGAATAAAAGTGTACGAAATGAAAAGCATTATATGTTTATTTGTATTAGTTTTTTGTTTGAATAGCCGGGTTTTTACCTGGACTAGCTACAAAGCTCGTGTGAAAACCAATGCTTTCTTTAGATAGGGCGATGGGAGAGGAATATTAATTATTACAGTTGCTGTTTACTACCACTACTTCCCCTTTTTTCTTCCTCTTTTTTATTTTGCAACATTTCTTCATATGTGAGTTTAACAATCGTTTTTGGAACGTCAACAGTTCCCAGTAAAACAAGTCTAGCAAAAAAAAATAGAGTCAGTTGTGCGATCAGTTAAACAGTTTTTTCAATTTGGAGAAGACTCCACTCTTTGGCTTAGCTTGAATGATCGGTTTGCTTGAACTGGTGCCATTGACCTTGCGTGGGATCTTCTTTTTCTGTGGGACGGTCTTCTTGGGCGAGCTGGCCTTCTCCGTTGTCCTTGGAGTCTCAGTGGCAGGTTGTTCTTCGAGTTTCGACTTAGCCGGCACTTCATCGGGTGTTGGAGTTGGGGACTTAGCTGGAACCTCCGCCCTCTTAGTCTGTGGGACATCTTCAGTTGGTTTTGCAGCAGGCACCTGTGGCTCCTCTTGCTTGGACGACTCCGAAGAGCTGCAGGATTTCACCTCTGCAACTTCTGGTGCCTCCACGTCCTCCGATTGTGCGTTGAGTTCTGCGTTGAGTTGCTCGTTCAGTGCCTTAGCGTCGACGTCTCTAATCTCTGAAAACTCCTTGACCTTTTCCGGGTGCTGCACAATCACGGGCCCTGGCCCAGCAAGGGGCGTGCCCTGCGCGGGCGATTCCTCTACGGGCATGATGTGTACGTCCCCAGTGTGCGCTCCCTCGGCCTCCTCTTTCTCCCCCACGTTGCTCTTCGCGGAGAGACCGCCAGCCTCTGGAATCGCAGCAAACTGCTCTTGAATGCCAGGCGCAGCAACGTCCTTTGCGGTGATGTAGTTGTTCTCGAAGCCGCAGCCGTCGCCCTCCTTACTGTACGCGTCGCTCGCGGTCCATTCCCCGTCGACAATAAACTTGAAGAAGAACTTCTCGCCGTCCTCCACTGCGACTGGGAACGTAATCTTGAAATCCCCCTTGCTCGTCTTCACAAGGGGCAGAGAGCCCGCCCAGTGGTCGAACTCCCCGGTGATAAACACCTCGTTCGGGCCCGCAGGCCAGGAAAAAGTGTACTGTGTAGAAACCGCCATCCGTATAGCCGTGACTGTATACCGTCGTGGGCAACAGCAACAGCAACAACAACAAGTTCCCCTTCTCCTCCCCTTCAGTCCTCGAACGGCGTCTCCTTTTTATACAATGTTTTTTTTTTCCATCTGTCGCCTGAGCTTATTATGTAACGGCTTGCTAATGTCAGCTGAGTAGCAGTGACTAAGCAAGGCTGCGATTGCAGTCTAGGACGTGCATCTGGACAATTGGGGATGCTGATTGCCGTGAGCGGGACGTATTATAGTGGCGCAGACATTCTCGTGAACGCGCTGGTCAGCACATTTGGGTTCGAGAGGCTCGACGCAGCGGTCGGCGTTGACGAGATCCTACGGTACTTCACGCTGAACTACACGAGGGACCTTGTCGTTCTTTGTGAGTCGCTGGCACTGTACAATGCGCTCGAAAGGAGACCGTTTTTTGTGCATATTTCGGTTGACGCACCCATATCGCTTCGAATTGCACGGTGTGGATTCAATAGTGAAGATAACGTGAACAAGCTCATTGAGAAGCTCGATCAAAGGGATTTCAGCAGTGAGAGTATTGCACTCAGGGAGAAGGCGCAATTCAAGTACCGAGTTGTGGACCCGCTAGCGGGGTACGCTCGTGAGTTCCTATCGGAGAGCAGTTTAGAGATGCTATATCGTCGGCTCCAGGAAGTGGTGCGCGAACAACTTTCTGTGCTCAGGAACGCGAAATTGTCCAGCCCTCTCGAGTTGAACCCGCCGCTGAGACCAGACTGGGACACGTACTTCATGAAGCTGGCAACATTGGCCGCTTCGCGGTCAAATTGTATGAAACGGCGGGTCGGGTGTGTCATTGTGCGTGAATGCAGAGTCATCGCAACAGGGTACAACGGCACCCCGCGGCATCTGACAAATTGCTTCAACGGCGGGTGTCCGCGGTGCAACGGTGGCGGGTCTGACAACTTGCACACCTGCCTGTGTCTGCACGCGGAGGAGAACGCTCTGTTGGAGGCCGGGAGGGACCGTGTGGGGGACAACGCGACGCTCTACTGCGACACATGCCCGTGCCTCACTTGCTCTGTCAAGATCGTGCAGACGGGAATCAAAGAGGTCGTCTACAGTCAGTCCTACAGAATGGACTCACACAGTTTCAAAGTCCTGAAAGAGGGTGGCGTTCTCGTCAGACAATTCAGTTTCTTACAAGAACCAGTCATCGTGGAGGTCTGAATAGACGTGTATAGAGAAAACGTTTATAAAACAGAACTGATAGATAATGTAGAAAATTGCCCATATACATGGGACTAACCTTGTCGGATTATATACTGTTTCTTCTGCCCCTATGCTGCCGGGGGGAAACTTCCCAATTCCTCCTAGATATGATACAGCGACGACAACAAAAATGCAAGGGACAGGTGATTAATAAAAAAAAGGGCACCGTAGGTTCCACCCTCTCTCTCTCACTCCCACTCTCTTTCACCTGGCCTCAAACTGAACCATTCTCTTGGTTCTCGTCTTCAACAGAATACGGTGACCACACTCTTTACAACGAACAGGATCCGTTTTCGACAGAGACAACTTGGCAGAACACTCCGCACAGATGTACTTCAGAGTGGCGCTTCTTGCCTGGGACGTACCAGCAGCAGCAACGTCTAGATTTGTTGGGATCTGGAAACCTTCGCGGGACATGCTTCGTTCGTGGTGGCGGTCTCCCTGTACAAGATTTGTGTTAAGCCTAACCGTATGTGCTCTTCAAAGCATCGCTTAATTGAAAAAAAAATTTTCTTTATTTCATAAAAATTCGATATTTTGGAGTGCGAAAAAGAGAGACACATACAAAAGTGTATTGCAAAGAGCGATAACAGCATCGCGCATACCTATTCTTTAGTGCAATGCCGACCGTGACATCGTAGATTGTTCTTGGTGCGAGTTATACAAATTTTACGATTGACGCAATGTCTCTTGGCTGGCCGTATATATAATAATAATAATAGAATAATAGAATAATAGAATAATGAGAAGTGGAAACGAATAAGGACTAATGTTACGTAAATGGTGGTGGTCTCGGAGTTTTGTTTTCGTTATGGAATGCAATTACCTGTTTGAAGGCACTGGAAGAGGTAGTACCGGGGACATCCCCTTATTTTCACAGCGTCTTGTACACCGTTCTCGTCCTCGTGCTGGTAATTGTAGTAGCAGCGTCTACGCTCTGGCTTGGGTCAGTGATGTACGCGGTGCTGTAATAGTCCGAGTCGCTGACGTCGTCCTCGTAGTAAACGTAACACGTTCCATTGTCGTTGTACGTGGATACCGGCGCAGAAGTCGTGTGGGTAGCCGATTGTAGCGCAGACTTGGTGGGGGTCGAGGTCGTTTTGGGTTTCCCGTTAGACAGAGTAGAAGTCGATCTCGACATGCCCGTTTGTGTGGGGGCATTGCTGGAAGACACTGGCGGACGCAAAGTTTGATACGACACGCTTCTACTTGTAGACTGAACATTTGTTTGCGGAGTGCTCGTGGTTGTGGATGGAGTTTGTTCGGCCGTATCCACTGTGGAGTCGGCCGTCGATACGGTTGGAGCACTGGTAGCTAAAGTAGACGCGGTTTCAACAGTGCCCGTGGCAGAAGATCCACCTGTCCCTTGAACTGAACTGGTGATCGTTGATGCGACAGCCGATTTTTCAGTGGTCGTGGCAATCTCGTTGTTAGCAAGAGTAATCTCTCTCACGTGGGTTGTTGTGTAATAGCGTGTGGATACAATAACTCTTGCAGGTTGTAATGTTTTAGTATGAACAGCATAACTGTAGACGACACCATCTTTTGTAATAAATCGAGCTGCCTCATCGGCGGCAGCAGTTAGAGTGAAGACTAAAAAAAGAAGGGAATTGATAATAGTTTGATTGAATTTCATATTGAATCGGAATTGAAAAAAAATTCTTATAAATGAAGGACTTGAGTGGGATATAATACCTCGAAAGGAAGGAAAGACTTGGGTTAGGTTTATAATAAAAAAAGGAAAGGAATGTAATAAGTTAAGATTCTAACTTGAAGATAAAGGAAAGTAAAGGTTTTGTTGGGTTATTACGGTGTAATTATTTTTGTCACAGTTATGCTGTTGTGGGTTTGTGGTTTTTAAAACTATTGGACAACACTTTTGGATAAATAGAGAATTCTATAGTTATTCATTTTTCTTGAGTTGTAAAGGGAAAGAAATGTAAGCTGCAAAAAAAAACATCCATACTCGGCTGGAAGGACCACATTTAAATACAGTTCACGATTGCTCGATAAACTCAACGACGAAGCGTTTGATACCCATCGATAGTAGTTTGTCGAGATCCCTAACCGAATAAACGGGAAAAATGCTGGTCTTTTTTCCTTCTTTTTCTTGGCCTTCTCCCTCCCTAACTAACATTCCATTGTACGCTGTTCCCCATTGTAGATAGGCAGACCAATACTATCATTCCACTCTGCTCACCGGATTCACTTCCTTGTTGGTAGCTCAAAAGTTTGTGTAAACATCCCTTTGCTGACCTTTCACTTCGACATTTTTGTTTACACAACAAAAAAAATAACCAGCGGAAAATCGAAAAACCTCAAAGTAGAGTGAAATAATGTATGGTCTGTGTGTACTAAGGCGCGCGGTTTGTTCGAGAAGGGTGTCGCGTGGCACTTGGAAGGCTGCTTGATGTGGCAAGGATGTTTTGGCATTTCCGCGTTTGTAATTGACAACGTTTCGAAACTTGGCGCACATTAATCATCTTGCCAAGCATCCCGAGGAAATTGTTGGGTCCGTATAGAGGTTATTGAGGAGCAACTGCAAGCTCCTAGACTGCTCAACTTTCGGCAATTGAGTAATCAGATATGGTCAAACTTTAATTGCATGACTATGTACCTTATGAAGGATAATGCTATGTAAAGAAGTGTGGCAGAGACCCTAATTGAGGGGTGTGTGCAGAGTTGAATTAATACCTAGTCCTTGGCCTTTTTGTGGTAACTCCCCCCATGCTAGACTCTCAGAAATTATCGTAAATAACACCGCCTTCCTTGTTAATGCTCACGCTGAACTCAAGGTCGTCATCCGTGGTCATGTCCCACGTTTTGTATACCATCATGAGAGTAAACGTGTTACAAATGCTCCCAAAGAAGAGACCGTCCAGGTAATGTTTGACTCCCTCGCATATTTGGGTCGAGAACCCATACGTCAGTATCAACCCTACAACAAAGAAGAAAACACCGAGCAAAACCGAGCCCAGGACCCAGAAGTTTCTCAGTATCATCACCGAGATTACCACTTGGCACATGACGTAAAAGAACAGAAGGATGAGGTTGAACAGGTACACGACGACAAACATCCCAGTTGTATTCGTGTTGGGGATCTGGTGGTCTGATATCCAAGACCTGAACGTCAGTATTGCAGCGAGGAAATTGGCCAAAAACCCGCACAGGGAAGCAGTGCGCACTATGGCCATCGATTTTGTAGTCCCATCCTCCCACAGATTGAAGGCTAGAAGTCCGTTTGTGAATAGAGTCCAACAGCACGCCCCGGCAAAACCGATTTGAACGGCCACAAAGTACGGGTAGGGCCCGGACCCTGGAATAGAGACCCCACAGTCTACTATCAACGTGAATATTATCAGGAGCAATGTCAACTGGAAAAAGTACAAGTACTCGGACCTTCCAATGGCGGTGTATTTCTGTCTGATGTTGTAAAGAATGATTAAGATAATGCCCAGGGCACCAATATTTATAAACGCGTTGCCAATGCCAAATATTATCGTGTTGGCTAGCTCAATTGACCTCGCGTAACATTTGGGCAGGATCCCCACATTCAAATGCTTGGGATCGAAGTTATGGATCACACTGGAGTTCGAAAGCACCAGGTGCTTGGACGATTTAACAACGGAGCACAATGGCAGTGGCGTCCGAGCACATATGTCTGCAAAATTGCTGATCCCCATCTCGAAAACACCCGTGCTGTGAGTTGCACTGTTCAACGTGAACAGTGTCTAGCAGCTCTTTAAATGTGGGAGGGAAACGTGCAATTTTTAACTCTCTCGGATACTATTATATCTTTTTGTGTTTCATTTATTCCTCATTGGGAAGCGCCTGCTAACGTATCTGTTGGGACCGCATTTAACATCTGTACACCCAGCTTGAGGTGAATTTTTCTGTCTTTTTTGATATTTTTTTGGGCGCTCTTTGTTTTTCCCTATTTGGACAGTGTAAATTTCACGGACGCAAGAACGTACTTGCGATAGATATACTTGAAATAAGGTGATTCGATGCACAGTATGGTGAAATAAGTGAGCCAGTGTGTTTGGTAGTGTGTGAATCGTTACGATTTTAAAGGAACCAACACATTACAGTCAACAATGGGTATGTTAAGAGCCATATTCGGTTAACATGGCAGGTCCAAGAGATGAAGCGCAGGAGCACAACTTTACTGCCTGTGTTTCATTAAGAAATAAAAGCAAATGAATTGTTACTAACAAGCTGATGTCTTGATTGATTTTATTCCCTTAGTTAACGTTCCAAAGACCAGAAAGACTTACTGTAAGGGTAAGACCTGCCGTAAGCACACCCAACACAAGGTCACTCAATACAAGGCAGGTAAGGCTTCTCTATTTGCCCAAGGTAAGAGACGTTACGACCGTAAGCAATCTGGTTTCGGTGGTCAGACCAAGCCTGTTTTCCACAAGAAGGCCAAGACTACCAAGAAGGTTGTGTTGAGACTGGAATGTGTTGCCTGTAAGACGAGAGCCCAGTTGACTTTGAAGAGATGTAAGCATTTCGAATTGGGTGGTGAGAAGAAGCAAAAGGGTGCTGCTTTGCAATTTTAAATGTGAAGAAATAATAATGACCGATAACCTCTGTATCAGTGGGGGTTTTTCTCTTCTACAGTTCACATATAATACACTTTTTTATTCAATGCATATTGTAATTAATTCAACCTCTCGTTGTCAAGATATAACTTAGCAACGTAAACATTGCTCAAGAGGCAGAACCTTCCATACTTGGGACATCCAAGTAGACATGTATGTTACTACTAAGAAACAAGGAAAGTTTTAAAAAAGAAAATGTGGATACAGCTGATTCCCAATGCATCACTTAAATAATCAGCATCAGGCGCCCAGCAACGTTCAATTTATCTACGCTTCAGCGACCGTCACAGTTGAGGGAGGTATAGAAAGTTTGAATCTCCCTCTGGATAATTAAAAGAATAAAAATCCGGTGTATGACAGTGCATTCGCGATATTATTATGATGTTGGTTCCTTTAAAACTGAGAATTAACAAACGGGAAGTGCGAGTGAAGTGAAAGTCCCATTGGTTTGGAAGACTTGGAAAGACGTGTTTTTATATGTGTACTGGATAATCCGGGTAAACCCTAGCTGGTTGGCTTTTCTTCTGCCTCTGTAATATGGGAAATCGTCTGACTAGCTATTTTTTTATGTAGGGCTTGTATAACAGTTTTGTACTGCTTGTAACCAGCACGCTGAAGATCCGACCATCTTTACGCTGTCTTCTTTTGTAAACGTTGCAATTGGTGTGGGACTCGAGCTTGGTAACCCATAAAGATCAACCATGCAATTGTGGACACGAATACAAATATGATTGATTTGTACGGTTCGTTCACGTTCAAGAATGGATAAGGGTACGCTTGTCCCGTAGATGTGTCGATGAGGGCTGCCAGAAATTTGTAGTAGGCAAACCCGGTCCCTGTAATGACAAGCCACGTTTTCCCATTGGATATCTTGAATTTCGACCCGTATCCGGAGAGGTAGTGGTCACCCAGCAGGAAGACAATGGGCCAGAAGTGGATGGCCAAGTCTACCGAGATGGGGATCGGATACCTCATACCAGCCGGAATATCTTGCGCAATCAACCTCAAGGCGAATATCCTTAGTGGCCAGTACACTAACGGCACGATGGTTTCCATAATGAGAGCAAAGGGTAAAGTGATTTCTCTACTCACCAGTGCGGTCACCGCCTTCCACTGCTGCACCTCTGCACCACCACATCTTTGCACAAACCAATTGATCACATTTGCCGTGTTGTTGATCACTGTGACAACCACTGAAATGTTTGTTAGAAACTGCTTGTGTCCAGCTTTCTTCAAGCTTGCGGGCAGCACCACACGCGAACAATGGTACAACCCCCAGGAACACACAATCGCAGAAACCACATTTATCACTAGAGAGGAAAAGGTAGGAGTAGGGCCAGCACCACTACTAGTCTGTTTGTTAATCATATCTTTGTCTCCCACTATACTTCCAACTTGTTTGCAACACCTTCTGCTCCCTGACAAAAAGGTCTAATTCAAAGTGTAAACTGCTCGACAATTCAAAAAGTTCCCCTCCTGTTTTCAATGAACAACACCCAGAGTCTCCTCTAGGCCCGCTGGAAACTACAACTACTCCGAACAACCCCCGGGGGGCACTGCAACGGCAACCTTAAACCCTCTCCCAGTCACGCGACATCGCCGAACAGAGGAACAGTACGAAAAAACTAAGGGTAAAATTACAGAGAGAGAGAGAAGGGAGAGAAACCTTGAACCCAAAAGGAACAGAAGAAGGCGATGCCCATCGCCTGTTCTAGACACGCTCTTACCATACATGGAGATGGCAGCAGATGAAGTTTATTATATTCAATCCGGAAGGGGATAGCTCCGGTGGAAGTGAAGGTCCGGAACATTTTGGGGATATCACCCCCACACACCACCCGGGAGCTGCCGTACATCTTCCTCCCCTTCTTCAAGGACTAGGAAAGATTGACTACAACTAATCCGATCTTCCTGAAAAGTTGGTGATCTCCCTAAGGCCTTTTTCTCCCTCAGGTGTCCGTCCAGTGACCCTTTCGGGGAGAAGAGATGGGTGTTACTGGGCCCCTAGGGCTCTAGCTGGAACTGCATTAGTACTACCACCGGGTGATGATGATTGTGAAAGTTCCGTGCTGCGGTTCTTTCTTGTTAGATCGTGGGGAGGCGTAGGCTATTTCACCCGCTTCCCTTAATGAGTTTATGGTTTCTTTCCATCTTAACAAGTGCTTCTACGCATGGTGACGTTTCCCATATGGTGAGGTGGATGAAGAGGCACGATCAACGGTTGGTTTGAAGTCCATAAGGGGATGGGCATCCCCCATTCCTTTTTGGTCTATTGGGTTTGCAATTCGTCAGTTTGTTCTCTGAGGGATATAGCTGGGGTTATCACCCTTAAAGGTTGGTCAACGGGATGGAGTTTCCTACTTTCATGCGCACACACAATCTCTCTCTCAAGTTTTAAGGGTGCGATGATGATATGTTGGTAAGTTTCGAGTATCTGAGAAGGTCCATTTAATATAAAAGGGTTAAAGTGAGACACTCCCTTCTCTTTTCCTGGTCAATTCTTTCTGTCTAAGGACTACCCATAGGAAAGAAGCTAACCATCAAAGACCCAACACAACCAAATGCTATACTCTTCGTTAATTTCAATTTTCTTGGCTGTCGCATCCTTTAGTGATGCAGCTGCCCTAAACTTCAGGAAGAGAGAGATTCTCTACAGACGTCAGGGCAACGAGACTGCTGGCGGTGCCGGCGGTGCTTCCAACATGACTGGTGGCGGTGCTTCCAACATGACCGGTGGCGGCAGTCAAGTGCCTGTCGTGACCATTGGCGGCTCTGGTTTGAGTTCCAACGCTTCTGCACAGGGGCAAGTGAACGCTACCGGTGTTTTGAGCGTCACCCAACTGTACCAGGTCTCTCAACAAATTGAAAGTTCTTTGAAGGCCAACCACGGTTGTGTCATTGTCGGTAAGAAGAAGTCGTTCGAGTCGATGGCCTTTTTCAGCGCCATCGTTTTCAACAGCACTGCTCCAATTGTTCTGTGCGAAGATGCTGCTATTGGTACCGTCGTTGCCAGCGACCCTGGTGCTGCTGGGCGTGGGCCATTGATCATCTTCAAGAACACGATCTACTCCGGTACCCTTCCAGCCTACAACGTCCCCGTTGGTGTGGTGAACGACGACCACTCGTGCTTCTGGTTCTACGATGCGGCGATGCCACAGTTGACCCAGTGGAACTCGACTTTGAGAACGAACTTCACGAACTTCACCAGCACGAGCTCCCAGGCGCAAGTCAACGTCCCAATCGTTTTCGAGGAAGGTATCTCTCCAACTTTGCTACAGTCTGTCGGTTCCTTCATCCAAGGGTTGGTTGTCATTGGCTCCGGGCAGAACTCCACCGATATGAGTTCCGGCGGTGCCCCAAGCATCCCAGTCGTGTACGCGCAAGAGTCAAGATTGGTGAATGCTGTCAACAACTCCACCATGCCATCCAACGCGATCTCCGCCGGCTACTTGACCCCAATCCAGGCCCAGATCATGTTGTCTGTCGCCGTCGTCAACGGTGTCAACTCTACGGAAAGTTTGAAGTCGCTATTCCCTTCGCCAGCTTGAAGCGGGAAGGGGAGTATCTTTCACTACTTTCATGAACATTTTACGACTAACTACTTAAGTAAGTACTAGTGTTTTTTTCTTTCCCTCGTTCTATTTAGTTTATATTAGTTCTCGCACTTTCTTATTTTTACATCAAGCAAGTCTTTATTATTTAATAATATAGCAGATTCTATTCGTTTTCTGCCAAGATATTGAATTAAAGTGTGTAAGGAATGAGTTGACGTTCTTATCTACGCCGTATACGTAGTTCTACGAATTACATGTGGTACTTCTTGCTGGACTACTTGCTTGACTAAGACTGTTGTAACATAAGTCCATTCCACAATCTATCCTCACATAAGTAGTAGCTGTCTCTTCGCGGCGCACTCCCCAGTTTCAATATCGGGGGGGGGCCGTAAGCGAACAACAATCCCTTCAAGTTACTATGAGTTACGGACCCCAGATTAATACACCCCGCGTCCTTCCCCCCCCCCCCAATTGGTCCAACCCAACTCAGCCTCTTCCCCCTTTTCTGGCACCGTAACCTCAGTGTCCCAATTGGGGAACACGTCTTACTAAATAGGGCATACCAATGGAAACAAGGAAAACAGAACGGGATTCAAGGCGGAAGTTGAAACGAGAGCTACATTTGAACGTCAAGGACTTACGATATCTGCTCCCCATGTATGGGTCGATATATGCGTTGTTCCTTTGCTCTACCCCCCTTCTCTTGGAGTCAGCAAGGGGGGGCACAGTCACATTATTCTATCTTTCTTACATACGTTGTAGTCCTTCCTTCCTCCCCCCCCCGCGTCTTATTGCTGGCTCTTTCTTCCGGGGTTCTCCGTTCCGCAACCCCTGAGTTTACTGCTACTTCTTCACCCCTTTGACTTGATCTCAGTAAAGCCTCCAAGCGAGTTCTGCTGCTTCCCCTTGGCTTCCTCCTTTTTTTTTTACTATATATAGAGAGAGATCTATAGGGTTTCTGTTTCCTGTATTATGTTGAGGTGTCTGTTACTGTACTCCCACTTCTCAACGCTACAACCTGTAATCTACAACAGATAAAGCAAAAACATATAATTGTATGTCTTTGGAGTTGGGTGCCGTGTTTTGTCGTGAATTGATGACCGTTTTTTTTACTAACATGAAAGTGCAAGGGGTGGAGGGGAGTTCTCTCCAATCACACTCTGTATTACTTGAAGATAACTAAATATGAACACATACATTGTCCAATTTGACGAAAAGAAGGAAGGTAAGGATGTCCCAGCGCTTATGTACGACGAGACCTGGAAGATCGTCGACAGTATGGGTGGTTCCGTCCTACACAAGATGACCACCGCCGTGGTCCCAGGTCTGGTCATCAACCTACCAGAAAAGGTCGTCGGCGACTTCACGTCGAAGATCATGGACATGGGTTCCTCGAAGGGTGTGAAAGTCAACGTCGAAAAGGACCAGAAGGTGCACGCCAACGCTAAGGCCGAGAAGTAATCGCTTCAAAAAGCCACATTATTTTTTAATGATAACAGTGTGTTAATTTATATATGTCCTGTATCCAATGTACAAACTGAAACGTTTTAAGCACACTCATGGAGTTCTCTTCTCAAAGAACTCGATTAGACTGACGTTCACCCTACGGACAGCCTCAATCAGTCTATCCTTCTCCGCAAAGGAGATGGCCGTTCTGATCAGCCCGCATTTGTCCCTCGAGAACTCCGTGTCGACGGCCATCTTGTAAGCGAGGACAATCCCAACACCGTTCTTCATGAAATACTTCTCCACTTTGTTCATCTCTTCGATAATGTTGACGTGGGCCCCGCTGCCGAAATTGATCTTGATGTCAACGAACATACCAGCTGACGGTTCAATGACGGAGAAGTACCCCTTGGCGAAGGCCTCTGTCTTGTAGAACTCGGGCAACATCACGTTCCTCCTCTCCGTGTACTCGGATGCGATCTGGATGATCCAGTGCAGCCACGAATCGACCATGGGCATTTTCTCCCGCTGCGACAATGTTTGCAAAGTGGAGTACACAAGCGCCTGCGAGATGCTGCTTGGAGCTCTCGTGGACACGTCCGCCAAGTACAGGATCTTCTCGATGAAGTACTTGTTCCCTGCAATGAAGCTGAGCCGCAACCCGGGTGCAAACAATTTCGAGAAGGTCTCCAATCTGAGCACCCGGCCGTCAGTGTCCATCGAGATGAACGATTTGATGATCATATCGTTGATGTACCCGTCCACGGTGATCCCATCGTACTTGTTTTCACTCGGGGTTTCCCTGTTGAAGTGTGGTAGTCTCAAGTATCCGTAGGGGTCGTCCTCCACGATAATGAAATTGTGTCTCTGTGCAAGGGCGTAGATCTGCCGTCTCTTCTCGTACGAGAGCGAGACCCCAGTTGGATTCTGCCCAGTGACGACCGTGTACATCAAAGTGGGTTTAGGGAGGTGTTTGTGTGGACCGACCCCCCAGTTTTCCAGCAGGTCTGTCAAGTACTCGACGTCGATCCCCTCGTGGTTCGGGTCGAATTGTTTATCGTTCTTGAAGTTCTCTGCGGTGACTTCATCCAGGTTCAGCTTCATCGGGACGATGTGTGCCCCAGTACCCAGGATCGTCCCCACGACGGGCACGAACGTGAATTCCTCCACGAGCACAGTGGTGTTCCGGTCCGCCAGAATATCGAACACTTTGTAGAGGGAGTCGTTAGACCCGTTCGCTAGGATCGTGTCCCACCCATTGTACAGCGGGGTGTTTCCGATCCTTTGCAAGAAGCTCTTGGTAAATTTGAGCAACGGGTCGAGCCCCTCCGTGGCGCTGTACTGCAGCGTGACTGGGAGAGGCAACTCCTCGGGGGACTGCCTTGTCATCTTCCCGTACGCGGAGGTCGAGTTTTCAGTCTCCAGTTCGGAGTCGAAGGGGTGGTCGCACACTTTGACATCGATGGACTTCACTGGGAAGAACCCTGGACTGGGCAGCCCCAAGAAAAGCGGGATCAGGTCGCCCGCGGCGGGCTTACTCTTCAAGAACTCGTCCTCTTGCAAGTGCGCGTACTTTGGATCCGGTTCCCAGAAAGTGACGTACTGCTTCTTCTTGAAGTTTTCGGACAGAAACCCGCCGTACTTGGCCTCCAACTCCTGAACGCTCAAATCTGGCTTCCCCATAGTTCGATGCTGGTATTGTTCTGGTAATGGGATCGAGAGAAATACAAAAGTCCTCTATGGCGAAGCAGTGGGCAACAATGGCGTGCAACTGAAAACACGTTGTATCTATACCACGCCCGAATGACCTCTTCCCTCGCAGATGGCAACTGTTCGAGCAGAGATCTCCGTCTTGAAGCAGGTGCGACGATAAGAAACGGATATACTGATAACACCGTACAACGTGCTATACTGCACTCGCTGGCTCGCTTCACCACCACCACCCAAACACCCGGGCACGTGCGAGACCCGGGGTAGTTGATGGGCCGACCGCTGCGAAGAGAGGGACACCGTCGAGGTCCGCTGCTGGCCTGGTCGGTCAAGCCGTGCGTCGAGCGAAGAGGGGCGGAGGGAGAGGTGCCCACGTTTTTGGTCTCTCGATATTTGACTTGCCGACAACGTGGGCCCTCTCTTGGGCGTGTGTATTTGGAGCATGACTATGTATCTACAACGTGTGTGCGAGCGTGTATATATATGAGGGGGGGGGGTAGCCGTAGGGTTGTGAGATCTCACGGGGACCACCCCCGTTCTTACACCACCAAAGATCCCTGCCCCCAAATGACTGAAATATCCAGCGACGCACACTGCAAGAGTAAATCCTTTGGCTCCGACACGGACTCGGTAATCACCGACTTGACCACTATATACAGCCGTACCACGCTCGACAACACGGACGCGGACTCGCCCGCAGGGTCAGTCCCCCGACAAGTCCCGCAGTGTGTCTGTGCACAACACAAAGCCGCCGCTGCCAGCGGTACGGACAATCTCGGGGGGAAACTCAAGTTTGTCAAGGACGGCGTTGTCAAGTGTTCGAGACGGCTGCGCAGACTCAACCCGCAGATGTACCACGACTATATACGGCTTGCACAGGGCGACGAAGGCAGCGCGGCGCACAAGTCCATCTACAGTTACTACAATGCGTACGACGAGCGTCGGACCGCGAGCAAAACGGGGCGCGCGGCGCCCACCGCCCGCCGCGGGTCAGCGGTGGTGGACGCTGCCGCCGTCAGGAGCTACTGGCTCGACGACACGCCGCTCACAGACCTCGAGTTCGAGGACTCCACCGACGAGGAGTGAGCCACCACTCTCATCCAACATGTATAGCACGTTATGTAAGAACGCGACGCGTGCCTTTTCCTAGAAATCACTGTTTCCTCTTTGGGACACCGTCAACAGTAAGAAATTACCCCGCTTCGATTGTTTTTCCGTTTCGTTTCTTTTTTTTTGGCGTTCGAGGAAAATCAGAAAATTGAAATGAAAATTTTCCTTCATAAGCAGGACGCCGCAGAGACGTTTGGGGGGAAGCAGTCGTCGGTATTTATTGGTCAGGGCCTTTGGCAAGTGGGCAAGTTAGTCGCATACCGTTCCGTTTGGTTGTTACAAAACAGACAATTATTTATTTTGTTGGTGCTTTGAGATTGTTTTCCTTTTCGCTCTCTCTTTGGTTGATTCTGTTTTTGAAGGTTTGAAGAAAAAGAGCAACAGAATCAGGTCGATCGCTATCACTACTAGGTGATTTATATTGCAGGTTTGTTTTATTTACCTTTGCTCAATTGTTTATTCCAAACTGAGTCATCATTTCTCTTTGTTTGTTTGCTTTCGCTCCTGAATCATTATTACGTTTTGTAAAGCACTCTAAAGCTTCGCAACGTAGAGGAAATAGAGATAGCGAGAAACTGCCACCGGCGTTGATAAGTGCAGTTACAGTTGTCTTAGTCATATTCAAGGAATTAGACTCGCAGATCAGCAGAGTGCGCAGCAAGCTAACAGGAGTCACGCAACAGATGATGGCTAACGGGAACACCGCACTGGCAGTCAGCCAATTGACAAACGTTCAGTACAACTCGAGACCGGCCTCAAACATGATGGCCCAGGCGTCCACGTCGTCGCGCGCGGAAAACGACGCCAACGTCGTCGGGCTCCACTACAAGATAGGGAAGAAAATAGGCGAGGGGTCCTTTGGTGTTCTGTTCGAAGGTGTCAACATGATCAACGGGGTGTCCGTGGCGATTAAGTTCGAGCCCAGGAAAACAGAAGCTCCACAGTTGAAGGACGAGTACAGGACGTACAAGATCATGGCAGGCACCCCGGGAATCCCGCTCGCGTACTACTTTGGTCAGGAGGGGCTGCACAACATCCTCGTGATTGATCTGCTGGGACCCTCCCTTGAGGATCTCTTCGACTGGTGTGGGAGGAAATTCACCCCGAAGACCGTCGTGCAGATTGCAGTCCAGATGATCACCTTTTTGGAGGAACTTCATAACCATGACCTCATCTACAGAGATATCAAGCCGGACAACTTCCTCATCGGAAGACCGGGCCAACCTGACGAAAATAATATTCATATGATCGATTTCGGCATGGCCAAACAGTACCGAGATCCAAAGACGAAACAGCACATCCCATACAGAGAGAAGAAGTCGCTCAGTGGGACCGCCCGGTACATGTCGATAAACACTCACTTGGGGAGAGAACAGTCCAGAAGAGACGACATGGAGGCCATGGGCCACGTGTTCTTTTACTTCCTGCGTGGGTCGCTACCATGGCAAGGGTTGAAGGCACCCAACAATAAGCAAAAATACGAAAAGATTGGTGAGAAGAAGCGTACCACAAACGTGTACGACTTGGCACAGGGGTACCCAATCCAATTTGGGAGGTACTTGGAAATAGTAAGAAACCTCGGGTTCGACGAGACACCAGACTACGAGGGGTACCGCCAGTTGATGCTCTCGGTCCTCGACGACTTGCATGAGACTGCAGACGGGAAATACGATTGGATGAAACTGAATGGCGGGCATGGGTATGACCTCTCGATCAACAAGAAACCGAACCTACACGGCTACGGTCATCCAACACCACCAAATGAGAAATCTAGGAGACACAAGCACGGTAAAATTGGCAACCCGCTTCCGCAACTACCACAGCAGGCTCCACAACCCATGTCTCAACAGCAACAGCAGCAGAATTTACAAGCTCAGCAACGGGCTCAACAGCAGTTCGGTCAAAAGATGCCGCAGAAGGCCAGCATGGTCAACGGCGGTAACTACAATAAATTTGACCCAAGCTCGTACGAGTCCTTCCAGCAGCAATCGCAGCAGAGATTTTCCCAGCAGCAACAGAAACTGAGCCAGCAGCAGCAATTGCAACAACAGCAGTACCAACAAAAGATAATGATGCAGGGCCAGAAAAACTATTCGCCACAGGTGGCAGCAGCCAATGGTTCACCGTTGAACAACAGCACTGGCGGATATCAAAGACAGCAAGATCCTATGGTTCAAGGTCAAGCCGGGATGCAATCTTCTGCACAGCCACTACAATCTGCGGGCCATGCAAACCTTTCATCCACCCCTCACCAGCAGCAACAACAACCTATTGCCACTAACCAAGCTTCCGAAAGTTCAGTGGAAGAGCATAAGGGTTTTTTCGCAAAACTCGGTTGTTGCTGAGGAGGAGGGCTAAGCTGGGACACGGTACCAATCCCAAAGGTCCGCCCCCCTCTTTCTCGCATCGTCGCATCCCTCATCGACTCACAAATCTGCATCTGTACAATCTTCTTGTCTCATCTTTTAGGCACTCACCCATTAATTTATTATGAATATCTCTTTTCTTGGACTTCACAGCCTGTCTATAAGAACCATGAGGTAATATGTAAACTATTTCTCTTCTATAATCAAAGACCATAACGATATAGACTCAAGTCAAATCAATGATCTCTCGTGGTGTGCTTGTCTGTGTTCCCCCGTTTTCGTTGTCATCATCATCATCGTCGTCTAGAACAATGATATCCTCACTGACTGTGTCCATGTGACCGTGCGACTTTAAAACCTCCTCTACATCAACTTGTGCATCCGTGTCATCGATTTGCTCGACCATTGTGAATCTCGGTATCTTGGTCACCGTTCCCTTGTCAAGTCGAGACAGAGCCGCCTTCGCAGCCATCTCTCTTGCAGAGTGTGTAGATTCTTTGGAACTTGCACCGCCATTGCCCAGCTTTCTTGTGTCCATAGCCGCTAACCTTTGCTTTCTGATCCGACCTGGGTCATGCCGTATTCTGGCCTTCCCGTGGACCCCGCCAAGTGTCCTGCCCTGACCGAGAAAACAGTCCACAAGCCCCAAAGTCTCTATCACGTACTGTCTCCCGCACCACTCTGCCATCTGTTTCTTGAACGCTGCGTTGTGTGGGCCCACCCTGTTGTGGGTCAACTCGTGGACCATCACCTGCATGATCTGGTCCCGAGGTAGGAAACTCTGCGGGTCCCCAGGGCATCTCAGCCGCAACAAGATCTTCTGTCCCGCGTTGACGTTCAACCCAAGCAGGTTACCGTTCTTCGGGTAGAATTCAGCAAGAGTGTGCACTTTGAGATGGTTCTCCCGCATCAGATACGAGATGGACTTGTATATATCGTGAAGCAGTCCATGTGCGACCTCCGTTCGAGGGTACGATTTCAGGTACGTGATGGACCCAATGTGCGGGTTCTCAGCAACACCAGCAGCCATTTCTCAGTGGTGTGGCCGTCTGCAGCGCAGTCCTCGGGTGCATCGCTTATAGCGCATCTTCCAAGACCTGTTCGCCTGTGACAAGAAACGACCGTGAACAGAAAATTTTGGGCGGTGGCACTGGAACAAGAGCGATACAAACACTTTGACACATCGGCGAATCGTTTTGATCGTTGCTGACACTATCGTTACTGTTACTGCTACGTTGCAATTGTGCGCTACTCCCAAATGTCAAAGGGAATCATCAAGAAGGAGGACAGTGTCTTCAACTTGACGAAACCTGCTCTGTACTCGATCTATGACACCGATGTCACACGCAGCGAGCAGGACTACAAGCTGCTCCACGAGCGTCCTGTGCACTTGGGGTCCGGTAGAGTGCGCCACAAGCGGAAGATGCACGAGGTGTTGCTGAACGGTGTCATTGCCGTGACGCTTCTGTTCTGGACGGGTGTTCTCTTCGCCAAACTGTCAACTGAGTTGTACGACAACAGGTCCTTGAAGAAGTGGATGCTCTCGTACACTTTGGACCACATATCGAAATGGGTCAACACGTACGTTGTTAGTGTCCCAGCGTTTGCCGTCTACGGTGTTCTCGGAGTGCTTTGCGGTGTCAGCGTCCCACTGTTGGACGAATACGTGTTCCAGCACCGTCTGGATGACGGTGTCGACTTTAAGTCCGTGCTCAAGTGTCTGAATGCTCTACTGGGCGTGTGCTTTGGTATCAGGACCATCCAATGGTCCTCGTCAATGCAAGGCGCCGGTGCCTGGTGTCTTCTAAACGTGCTCCTGTGGGTTTTCTTCGACGGCACTTGGTCCATACTGACAATGGGCACGGCGGTTGCTCTGGTCAGTGTTATCATGGGCCACGATGCAAGCTCGTCGCTGTCGTACTTGCTGTACATAGTGGACTTCTACTCCTTCAGCTTTATGATTTTTGGGAAGCTTGGACGGTATCTGTTCAACTAGAACAGCTGCATCGTAGGTAGCGCGTAGAACCGTCGTGCGTGCAAAACAGAAGATGGGCATTGAATATACATACGTTGAGATATATATATGCGAGTGTATGATACGTAATTGGATAGAGGGGGGAGGAGGGAATCTGATGACGAACGGTGTGTATACCATATATTTGAGAATATCTACTTGTGTGGTGACCTTGGCGGAGGTCCGCTTGATATGCTGCCCTGCCTCTCGATCTTATTCGACGTGGATGCATCGACGCTTCCAGCACTATTACTCATGCGCCGCTTTATTATCGACCGTCTCAGCCCGCTCGGGTTCGTCAGGGGTAGGTTGTTGCTCGAGTTCATGACCATCTCGTTGGACTTCACCACGCCAGCTTTGTTTAGCGCGTAGTCGCCACTGTCAAAGTACTTCCGTTCCTGCATCTTGTGCTTGAGCAAGTCCTTCTTCGAGGGTAGCTTACCGTACATCTTGTACAGCTTCAACTCCTGCGCGGACAACTGCGAAACATCCACCTTCTGGCCCTCGTCGTCCTTCACCGTGTGCGTCTTCGTCAAGTCGATACGACTCCCAGTGGGGGAAAGATCTTCAGACATAACTGCGCGTGACTCTGCTGCTGTTGCTGTGCCCCGTCTGTAACTTCAAACGTGAGCCCTTTGCAAGTAAGCGATTCTTTACCACTTCAATATATATATATATTATAATTATATTGCAGTATATCAAATCGCACGACGGAGAGGGGGGAAGGACAAGAACGGAGCATCGAAGTCACAACTCTGCAGTGAAAACACGTACAGGGTGTACCGACAGACATGTTGCTGAAGCGTATATCTGCTGCATTAGTGGCCGCGGTTCAGCTGTGCCATGGGATGGTATCGTACAGCGGTGAGAAAGTAGTGAGGTTCTGGGTCGACGCTGACGGCTTGGAGGTTGGGAGGCGCGAGTTGCTGAGCAGCGTGCTCAACTGTTCCTCGTGCAGTATCTGGACTGTGAACAGGAAGTTCATGGACGTCCATGTGGGGAACGCTGAGGATCTTGCAGCGATGGATTCGTTGACGTCCATTATGCACGAGATTATCGTCGAAGATCTGGATGCTGCTATCCGGGGTACTTTCCCCGTTGCAGACGACGACCTGGAATTGTGGGAAACGGTGCATGCTAGGAGCAGTCAGCAGAACTTCCAGGTTGGCGGGCCAGACTCGAAGTTACAAGTGTTCCACGCGCTGTCCGGTTTCTTCTTCAAAGAGTTTAGAGACTTGCGGACGCTCAATATATGGTTTGCCCTGTTGAAGGAGACATTCCCACACCTGGTGGAGATTGAAGAGTACGGCGAAACGCCAGAGGGGAATAAACTTCAGGCACTGCATCTGGCAGCGCACAACCAGGAGCTAAACCCGGAGAGGAAGACCGTTATTGTCACTGGGGGGATCCATGCAAGGGAGTGGGTCAGCGTATCTACAGCTTGCTTCATCACGGCACAGTTGCTAGCCAACTACGACACGCCCACAGGCAAGAGAGAGACACAGTACTTGAATTCCTTGGACTTCATCTTCGTGCCAGTGTTCAACCCAGACGGGTACAACTACACGTGGACCTCCGACCGGTTGTGGAGGAAGAACCGGCAAAAGACGTATCTAAGTTCGTGTCGCGGTATCGACATCGACAGATCCTTCGGGTACGAGTGGTCCTTGAGCGATGACTTCCCATGCAACGAGAACTACGCGGGTGAGGTACCGTTCGAAGCCGTAGAAGCACGATTGTGGTCAGAGTACCTGTACCACGTGAAGCGCGACTACAAGATATACGGGTTCTTAGACCTGCATTCTTACTCGCAAGAAATCCTATACCCGTACGCGTATTCCTGTGAGTCTGTCCCTCGAGACTTGGAGAATCTGATGGAACTGTCATTTGGGCTTTCGAAGGCCATCCGTGCCGTTTCCGGGAAGCACTACGACGTGTTGCCCGCGTGCAAAGACCGTGGTTCCGATTTGACACCTGGGCTTGGCTCTGGGTCCGCCCTCGATTTCATGTACCACAACCGCGCACACTGGGCCTTCCAGATCAAACTGAGAGACACTGGGAACCACGGGTTCCTGCTCCCACCAAAGTACATTGAGCCTGTCGGCAGGGAGGCCTACGGAGCGTTCAAGTACTTCTGCGACTTCATCCTGGACCCGGAGAACTGAGACAAGCGTTGCAGGAACCGGCCAGCAATAAATATATATGTATGTATGTGTGCCGTACCATGGGGACAGGCAATCCGGTGTGATTGCAAGACTAAACGCACCAGTTTTGTCCCAGTGCTTTCCTCGTTACTACAAAAAAGCCTAGATTCTTCACAATATCTGTCATGACGTATCCATGCGCACCCAAACTTGCTTGTTTGCCCTGCAGCAGCAATATAGTGGGGCAGGTAGACCTGTATCCCGGTCAGCGCGGCCCTAGTGCGGGTTCCCAGCCGCGGCCGTTTCTTTTCTGTTGCTGTCTGCCTCGAACGATCACATAATCAGCACCCGGAACAATAGAAATCGCTCGAGAAGAGCGGATTATCTAAACGGGATTACTTAAGGAGAGACCGCGGGGCACTAAATAGAAGTGTTTATATGTCTGTGTGTGTGTGTGTTCTGGTTACGACGGGGGTGATAGTTGCATTCACATCAGTGTAGAGTCGGTACGCAACCGGTCCTGAGAACGGAAAGCAACCCCAGACAGCCATCAGCGGTCGCAATACGTCATTTTTGTTGTTGTTTCAAATCTCGCGTGGTTTTCTCGAGGAGAGACGGAAACTAAGAGAGATCCGCGGGATAGTCATAAAAGAGCAAGAGGGGCACGGAGCCAGGAGTGACAGCTGCTACCGTCGCTCTAGAGGCATCGTTCGGTTGTTGTACATTTTTCTTTAAAGCTTGCAAGCAAGCTAGAGAAATTCACTCAAATTTTCATCCAGCATCAACTGGCGTTCCACCCACAGCTAGTTAGATCCCACGGCAAGCTTTATTCTGAAACGGAAGTTCTGGAGCTCTGGTACAAACAGAGAGACCGGTCGTTGTTACCTCTTCGATTTCCCTACTAGTTCAGGAAATCTCGAAGAAGCCATACGTCTTTCGTCGCTATACGTGGTACATCCTCGCAGGTATCTGCTGGTGAATATTCATATTTGCTTCCTATTATACATCCAGTGTGCTGTGTTGTACTTGCTTACTGGGGGTAACAAGTCACCTAGATCACTTACCAGTGTCCATTTAAACTCACAACTGCACAATTTGGCGAGGAAAGATGTTGAGAGTACTCACGGAGCAACACGGCTTCGAGGATAAAAATCTGATAAACCACGGACAATCCGCGGAGACGGCTACAGATCCGTTAAAGTCTCCAGTATCGAGTGCCTCGACGTCGATCAACAACGAGTTCTTGACTCTATCGAGCAATACAAGTGAGACATCAGTCACTGTTGAGAACAGTGCGACACCGGGAAGTGGTGCTGCGCCACCACTTGCTGTCAAGCGGATTATATCGCCCAACAACGCAAACCCTAATACTGCTGGGCCTGCTCAGCTATCAACATCGAAATATACTTGTAACAACGACTTCTTACTCTACATTGACAGGGCCCCGAGAAGAGTCCCAGGTTACAAAACTTCGAACCCAAATAGAACAGTGCGATTTCCCATCTATGAGAATGTAACGGCTTGTTCGAGGGAGGACCAACCGCCAGCATACACACCCGCGGTAAACCAATACGTCGTCGTATCGTTGAAGCTTGAGAGAGTATCGCCGTTTGAACCATCGACTTCGAGGTCCTGGAGGGATTGTATAATGGAGATCAACTCGACGCAGTTGAATTTTTACACCCTGGATGACACCATTACAAACAAAATCAAAGAATTGTCAAGTACCATCTCAACGGTCACTGGAGAACACAAAACTTCGAGCATTCTGTCCCTGTCGTCGAAGCGCGTGAAAGGTGTGAAGGAACTCACACCAGAAAGTGAACGAATTGTGCGCCAAATGGTAGAAAAGAATAAACAGCACTATTTGCGGGACTCAAACATGTTCAAATCATTCACTTTGCAATTTGCCTCGTACGGGATACCAATAGACTACGACAAGAAAGCGTTCGTGCTGAGACTACGTTGCGAAACGGAACAGTTTTTAATAAGCTTCAACAACGTCGACGACCTCATAATGTGGTCCATGTACCTATCCGTTGGTATATCTGTATCATTAGACCTCGATTTTAGAGATCTGCCGGACTACAGAGTCGTCCCCAGGAGGCGTAGGAGGAGACGCAGGAGGAGCCAGAGAAGGAAACATTCCAAAGTGAGAAGCAGAACCCAGAGTATAACCTCATCGTTAACCACCATGACAAAGGGATCCAAATCTTTCCAGAGCTCATCAAGCGGGAACCACCCTTATTTAACCGAGTTCAACAGGATTTTGTCCTCGTCAGCTACCTCCAGTGGTAAATTCAGCACCACCACTAGTAGAAGGGGTAGCAGCGCCAGTTTGAGCGCACACCAAAGCGCAGCAAATAGTTCCGATAGTGTACAGACATTGAATTCTTCGTTTAAATGGAAACTAAGAAACATATTTAAGAGCCAGTCAAACAAATCTTTTTCTGATACACAGCCGAGTAGTGTTATAAGTTCTCCAGAACCAAAAAGAAGAACATCATTATTATCGCCGTTGACCCAGGTTTCGGATGCTGAGACGGGTAGTAGCGGTAGAGCGAGATCCACCTCTTCACCAACGGTTCCTTTCAGTCTAAATAGCAAGTGCATGTCAACTCCCAAAAATACAAGGAAGATGTCCACCTCGACAATGACGAATGTGAGCCCCGCAGCCCAGAATATGCAGTCTTCAGTTGCGCCAAATTATAGAGATAGAGCCAACAATGTGTTGCATATGCCAGTTGCGAGTCGCAGTCATGCCGTAGGAATGCAAAGTGAAACCATTAAAGAAGGTATATCAGGGCACCCCACAGACTATGCTGATATATCTACTTATGTTGCAGAGGAGAGTGCAAATGTCGCTTGTGATGATGATGATGATAATGATGATACGTTTAGAGAAGAAATTGAAGATCCATCGGATATTTATAGAGAGGAGAGTTTATTCTACGATTCAGACGATGATGAGGAGGAAGATTTGGAGGAAGATTTGGAGGGTGCTGATGATGACGACGATGATGATGATGACTATGACTACAACGATACATATAGAGCAGGCAACTTCTTTGAGAACAGTGATCTGAGATGGCTTACATCCTCCAGAAATGACGATGTTAAGTGGAATCCCATCCCCTTCAACATGACTCGGAAAAGGTATGTCCGTGATTCCCTGAGATGCATTAGGCCGTTACTCGAGGATCAGGAATGGATTGGGGCTGTTATCTTCAGACCTACTAAGGAACCAGCCTTTAAAACAAATAATGTACCTATGTGGTTGGGAGATTCTGATAACGGTGCGCACAAGAAAAGGCTCAAGTATTTGAGCGGGACCGATTACTCCAAAGTTAAGAATCATTACTTGAAGGCATACATTGTGGGGCCAGTGGGATATTTAAAAGCGGAATCAAAGGTATTCACGAAAAGCTCGCGTAAGAAGTGATGGCATGCCCACTGCGATATGTCGTTAGGACAGTTATGAACCGCCCAATAATATTTATATCCACACGATAGGGACGACGCCTAAACTTTGGCTACTGTATTGCATTTATAGTTTATCTCAAGTGTGTATGCAAATGTACGGTTCATGAGCCTTCGTTAGTGGTTTACCGTGACTACCGGTTACTTTAAAGAATTCTTTACAAAATAAGTTAGATATTGTAATAAAAGCAGAGACGGTATGTGAACGAGAGTATTGAGGTTACGGGGTGTTATATAATGGCTGATGATAGCTTTTCCACTCTGTACAATCAGCCCGTGGTATTAGATAATGGTTCTGCAGTTCTGAAAGCTGGTTTTAGCGGTGATGAAACTCCTGCTATTTTGGAGTATACGATGGTCGGCAAGCCGCGCTATAAGAAAGTGATGGCCACGGGGCTCGAGGATAGAACCTTTGTGGGGAACGGGGCGCAGCGATTGAGGGGTCTTTTAGCCCTGAGGAGGCCCATTTCTCGAGGCGAAGTTACCAACTGGGACGATATGGAACTGCTCTGGTCCCATATCTTTTACAGCAAGTTGCAATTGGGCCAAGGAAATTCGCAGATCGGAGATCATCCTTTACTGATTACGGAGGCACCATTAAACTCTATCAAAAATCGGGAAACTATGTGTGAGATCCTTTATGAGACATTCAACTTTGATGCGTTGTACGTTGCTCATCCTGCGGTTTTATCCTTATATGCTACTGGGCAAACCACTGGCTGTGTGTTAGAGTGTGGTGAGGGATACAGTGCATCGACTCCTGTGTATCAAGGATTTGCTCTGCCCTCTTCAATACGACGGATAGACATTGGTGGTAGGGATATAACGCAAGAATTGCAATTCTATATAAGGAAGAGCACAGGGCTTTCGTTGTTTTCAAATAGTGAGCAAGAGATCGTAAGAACAATCAAGGAAAAGGCCAACTACGTGGCACTGGATTATAAGTTTGAGGAGGAAAAGTTTTTCGTTCATGGCAGAGAGAACACGTCAACGTTTAAATTGCCCGATGGTCAGGAGTTGATGCTGGGGAAGGGCAAGTACAGAACCTCGGAAATTTTATTCCAACCTCAGCTCATAGGATCAGAATGCGTCAGTGTCCCCGAAATGCTGCTCGAATCGATAAACAAGGTTGATATGGATCTTCGGACACAGCTCCTTGAGAACATAGTTTTGAGTGGTGGTACAACGATGTTAAAAGGGTTTGGCCAAAGAACAATGAGCGAGACGAAAAAAATCTTACCGAAACATACAAAGATCAAGATAAGGTCGCTCGCTGAAAGGTCGTATATAGCTTGGATCGGTGGATCGATACTGTCTGGGTTTTACGGATTTAGAAACCTGTGGCTCACCAGAGAAATGTACGGGGAGGACCCCAGTATGGTACATAGGAAGTTTCTGTGAGAGCAAGTGACTCAAGACTTCTTCGTTCTTTTGATGAATGTGTTTATGACAATATACTACATATCTAGGACAAGGAAAATGAGGAAAAAAAGATAACAATGTAAGCGAAGACCCTGTAGCAAAAGGGTGTCCCGTCGATAACTTCGATAGATAACGGATGTCAATTGATAGTGGGCAACGGGTCGTTTTAAGTTGTTTTGTTTTGTTTTGTTCACGTTCTTTCAAATTAAATGCAGTAGTATCTGTCACCAAAGTCACCAAGACCTGGAACTAGGTATTTCTGTTCGTTCAGGCCTTTGTCTAAGACACCCGTTACAATTTTAACATCTGGGTGAGCAGCATGGTATCTGTCGATACCTTCTTTGCTGCAGATCAGGTTCAAAAAGTAGATTCTTTCTGGTTTCACCCCTCTCTTAATTAGTACATCGGTGGCCATGATGGCGCTACCCCCCGTAGCCAGCATTGGGTCTAACAGAAACACGTATCTCTCTGAGATATCTTCTGGTAGCTTTTCGTAGAAGAGTTTTGGCAAAGCTGTCTCCTCGTCTCTTTGAATCAAGATCTTACCAATACGAACGGACCTACAGCAGTCTCTCAGCCCTTGCTCCATGGACTCACCAGCCCTCACTATGGAGACCCCACAGATTCTGCCAACAAAGGAAACACCTGTGAAGTCTTCACCCGTGTGTGTAGCGACGGTCTTTGGCGTCACTGGGAGGTGGTTCAAACCTTCCTCGACTAGCAGTCTGATAATTCTGTCCGAATAGAAGATGAAGTCTGGTCTTGTAGTGTTCTTGTCCCTGATGATGGTATACAGCCCCAACAATTGGTTAGTCTGTGGAAGCAAGTATACGTTTTTGAAAGGTTCAGTGGACATTGTTAATCGAATATGGGATATTTTGTAGTATTATTGGTCGAGCCTTCTCTCGTGTTTTTTTCACCCAAATATACGGGAAAAAAGGTTATCTAACCGGGACAGACGTCAATTGATGATCCACAAGCGATGCCCCACAAGCCGCACAGACTGAAAATTTTCTGTCACAGCTCATCGCATTTATACAGTAAATTTTTCACCTTATCAAAAAAAAAAATTTTCGATGAGATCGAAATATTCACTTTTTATTTCCGACGGGCGAAGAGGGACCCGTCATTAACGCCGTCGGAAATATTACTGTCACTACCAACAGGCAGTGGTCAGAGACACCCAGGTTATTTGTACAAGGACGGCAGGACGGTGTAGTTCATGGAGGAATCGGGGCTAGTCGATGAAAGGTATACACATATATGACTTAGTAGTATATATTTAAGCCGGTGGGCAGCCGGTTAGGCGTGCTGCCTTTTCCGGTGGATACAAGATGAAGGGACGGCGGTGACATTTATTGCGAGCTTTGCATGTATATTACTTCAGATCCCTCCAGTGGGCTTATGGAAACGAGAATGTTGCCTCTTATGACGGTGAAGCCCAAATCCCTCGTCTTGTCTCTTGAGATTTCGTCGTTGGCGTCCTTCAGGTACTCAGCCGTTTCGTCCAGTACCAGGTTCATCAATTGGTCATATCCCTTCAGCACACCTACCACCAGTTTGTCGCCCATCAGCTTGACACGGACTTTAGAATCCTTGTACTTCGCAAGGTCCACAATAGCCTCTCTTTTAGGGCTTTCAAATTTCTTTTTCTGCTGCTGCTGCTGCTGTTGCTGTTGTTGCTGTTCCTTCATTGGTTTCTCTTGATTCTACAGATATAACAAAACAAAAAGAGGGAGAACTGTTAGTAAATATAGGCAAAGAGTTGCGTCGGTAGGCCAACAAGAAGAACTGGAAGTCCAAAATGAAAAATTATAAAACAAATGTCTTCCTTAGCCAGCCGAGTAAAATTTTTATTTTTTCAGGTAGATGGGGGGGATACGTACAATTGCACTCATATTATCACTGTGTTGGGTCGTGTGGGTTTTGACCGTGCACTAGAAGGGGATGCCCGCTTTCACAGAACGCACTACTTGAGAGTCTGGTGATTAATTTCATCAATATTTTTTTTTTCTGCTCTTTTTTGACTAGGGTTTGGGAACTGCGGAAGAGACGGTGTGAATTAGGGCTTCTGCGACGGACGGTCAGCAAAGGTATTGGTCACTTCTAGATGCTCTGCGGGAGTAGGATAGCTGCAGATGGTCACGGTATTTGTTGATTCGGCACTTTGTTCTACATCGTACGAGCTGGATGACGGGATTTCGCTCGAAACGCTCGTCTCGAAGTTGAAACTTCTCACAGGAATTGAGGTTGAGGATATGAAACTGACGTTGCAAAGTAGACTTGGCTGTGAGGACGAGTCTATTGTTTATCCCACACGAGATTTGGAGCACAACTTTGATATCCGGTCCGTAGGTCGGATCACAGTAGAAGATACAAACTCAGACTCGCTCGTCAACGCCCTGAGGGAGTCAATCGATAACAGAGTCGGGCAGGATGCAAGCACTTTTACCCTATCTGAAGAGCAATACAACCGAAAACAGAAATCCGTTCTTCAGTGGAAGAGACAGGCCAAGTTGGGAAGGTTCGATCCAGAGTACTCATCAAAGCGTGCCCTTGAAGACCAATTGATTGAAGATCGGTTGAAAGAATTGGAGGTTGGTCAACGGTGTTGTGTGACCACGGGCAATAAGCCCAATCAGCTCGAAAGAAAAGGGTGGTTGCGGTTTATAGGCAAAGTACCTGATATTAGTGAAAGGGATATATGGTGTGGGATTGAGTTCGATGACGCTGTTGGGAAAAATGACGGTACCGTGAAGGGTGCTACGTACTTTGGTCCTGTGGCCAAGAACCATGGTGGGTTTCTTAAACCTCTGTGTGTGCAAACAGGTGCTCAATTTACCCTCAGAGCATTAGAGGATATCTCTGACGAAGAAGTATGAAACCGACTAAATATCACACCGTTTCTAATCGATGAAGACTAAGTACACCAGAAGAAATAAAACATAACATTAGCAAGTTTCTCTTGGATCACTTTGCAAAGGTGGGTTTAAACAGCGACAGAAACAAATATGTATTGTACATATCCTCAAAGAAAAAAGAAGGACGGTAATTATCCCTGATTAGCATCGTTGTTTCTCTTCACCGCTCCCTCCCCCCACTACCTTGTGTATATTTGCTGCTTGTTCCATTGTATGGGTAAACACGGATACATTTTGCAGTTGTTCCCCACAACCACTTCTGTTGAACACGCTCTTTAAATAAGATCAGTGCCCACGACCAAGTTGTTGCTTTGATGTGATATCGACTTGGACAACCCTGCCGTCAACCTGGGCACCGTTGAAAACCACTTGCAACCGTTCCAACTCGGGGAGCGATGGACGCGCCAGCACAACATACGCGGTAGCGGATCCCGTTGGCAAGTCCCTCAATTTAATGCTGGCGATCTTGCACTTGCCCACTTGTTGCAAGACTTCCTTCAAGTTTTCCCTGTTAATTCCAATGGTCAAGTTGGATATGGCCAATAGTTGGTCCTCTGCTCTCGTGCTGGTAGACAAGACGAGTCTGTTTTGTGGTATTGGCGCCTGCGACGAACCAGGCCTAGGTCCGTTGCTCCTCCCCGGAACAACGTTCTTACCTCTAGATTTCTTCCTAGAGGCTTTACTAATTGTATCTCTCTCGGAATTGATTGCCTCGAGCAACTTCTTGCGGCCTGCTCTATTTTTAACGGACCCAGGTCCCGTAGTCACCTTCCGTTTTGCCTTAGCCCGCAGTTCAGCCTGTCTCAGTAGAATCCCGACATTATCGTCGCTCAATAAGTGTCCGTTCGCAACGGTAAACCCACGGCGCGGTTTCGACGTTCTTCTGAACAACTCAGGGTCCAGGAAAAGCTCGCTATTGAAATTATCCCGGGAGTCCTCGTTCACGGCACCACGACCGTCATCTCTCTTTCTTCTCCGCCTTGACTTGTTCTTACTCTGCTGCTTCAACAACTGCTCGTCCTCCGACGTGGTAGTGAAGATACGGAGCGGGCCACCCATATCTGATTCGTCACCCATTGCAACGAGGCTAACTCTGCCATTCTGCTGCTGCTGCTGCTGCTGCGTTCCACGGGCACCGTTGCTATTACTTCTTCTTCCCCTCTTCCCCGCCATATTTTTCTCGCTAGAGTTGGTCTCTGCAAGTCTAGTGAATCGCAAAGTTGGGACCTGATCGTAACATTGACGAAATGGAAGATCCTCTGCGCTGTCCTCCGTTCAAAGTTATTTTGAAGGCAGGAAAAAAAAATGGCAGCGAAAAATTGTTATCAAAAATTCAACGACGCATTTTGTGACGCGAAATTTTTGTGCGTCGCGGCATTTATTTGCGACACATCAGGCGGGGGTCCGATGCAGTGAGGAGATGGATAGCGGTTGGGTAGTAGTACATCCGGCTGGGTAGGTAATTGTGATATTCATAAGTTGTTTCCGGTAATTTATTCGCTTTCCTTGCTCCCCCAGCTTTGAGAGGGCGTCTAGTGCCTCTCGATGAGTAGTTCTTTTCTCCGCATTTTTCCCCCGGGAAATGGACTTGGCGCAGAAGATAACGACTCAAATAGGGCATAGTTCTTGCTTGATTGTTTGTTCCCCGGGAGGACCTCTATTGGTTTGGAAAACCTAAAATTATAATCAAACAGGTCAGGAAGAAGTGTGTGGGATGACTTCTTTGCGGTAGGCACAATGCATCTTACACTCGTCACTGTGTGTGATCATCCAACGACTTCAATGATACGTGAATTTTCCGTTTCGGTTTTTTCTTCACAATTCCGAGCGACTGCGTCGATGACAGTAGATGTTGTTGCAAAATCCCCTCTGTTCTTGCACTGGCATCATCGGTAGAATTCAGAATTTTGGTATTTCTCCGCTCCAGCATTTTTTTCTTCCTCTCGAACTCGGCGAGACCACTTTGTAGATAGTTGTCCTCTTTCTTCTGCGTCTGCTGCCGGTCTCTGTCTGCGTCCTTAAAGAACTGCAACTCGCTCTTGCTCAGCCGGTTGAATTTCTCCTTCTCCCGCACCTGCTTCTTAAACACCTTCTGCTTGTTGATCGCATTAGCTCGCAGCTGGTCCTGCAGCGTCTTCCGCCGCCTCCGTTGCCGCTCATGCTCGTACTTGCTCTGCTCGTGCTCCTCCTTCGCCTTCTGTGTCTGTATATCGGACGCACCCTCCGAGATGAAGGTCAGCGGTCTCTTCGGCCGCGGCGTGCTCTTGTCTACCATTGGTGAATCAAGCAATACAAATACGGGCAAAGCACAGCCAACAAATGTATTCCCCTTCCTTACCAAACCCCATCGAGATTGCGCAAATCGCTTTAACAAAATTTTCCAGATTTTGTTATCTAAATAGAAACAAGATCTGCAAGAAAACGTCACAAATTTGTTTCTTCAACGGATTGCGATGCAGAGGTCCCGCATTCGGAGCATGGAGAAAAGAACCTTCTCCCCCCTCATCATTCTATGCAAGCTTTATTCTACACAATTTTTTTATGATATGAAGAATGGGAGTGAGGAGGAACGTTGAGATAGTTATGGCAGTAACAGGAATTGCTTTCCACATACCCTTCCCTTTTATGATATGTGTCTCCTCTACTATGGTTTTAGGGGCACACCCGTTCCCTCAGACTGTCGCTGCTGAAGCTCATACTGTCCCCCAAGAAATTTCCTTCGTAAGTAAAGTGTTCTGTATGACTTTGGTAATGGGCGGCTGACCCATCCGTGAAGAACGGGACGCTTCTGTTTTCAAATTCAGTAAAACCTTCTGGGAGCGGCAGATACGTCTCTTCCAAAAGCTTTGAAAGCTCATGGACGTTTGAACTATCACTGTTCGGATTGAAAATTGAGTTGCCATCGGCGTGGAAAAAATTGTTCTGCAAAAACGTAAATGAAAGGTCATTGGGCACCACTTGTTCCTGTCCTTTGTCATTTATTGCAGTGGTTGTTGTCGTGGTCGTGGTCGTTGTGGTTGTTGTCGTGACAGAGTTGTCGACTTTTCTTTTCTCGAATGTATTCTTTGGCATGAATCCACAGGGATCGTGTCCACTAGGTAGAACTGGTCCTGATTGCGGTGCCAGCGAAAGCGAGCCAACAACAACACGTTTTTGCTTTATCAACCGATAACTAGTCGTTACTTCGATATTTTTGAGCTTTACCACTTCGTTACTTCTCGAGCTCGTGTACATTCTGTCGTCATTGGCATCATCATCATCATCATCGGAATGTCTTTCGGAAAGGTTGGATCCGTCCAAAAATGTACCTATGATAGGTTCAACTTCAGTCAGCTGTTCCAGTTTTTTGTCACTAGTGCTAAGAATTTTTCGACTCATCTTTGTGCTTGCTAAATGACTTGTAAATGACTTGATTACTTTTGGATACATGCTATTATTCCTTTCATTTTCCCCTCTTTGAGTCGGTTCTCCCCCCATAATTGCTGATTCAGTCTCCTGTTCCATACTACTGTTATTTCCGAGAAGTCTCGGCGAAGAAGAAAACCCCTGGTTAATATCTGATCTTTTTTTCAAGGTGTTTGTACCCTTCAAGTTCGCTTGTGTTCTCGACAACTTATTGGTAATATCTTTAAGGTAGTTTGGATACCGGTAAACAACGTCTACTCTATTATCTTGTTCCTGAGGTTGTTTTGGTTTAGAGGCACTGGTCCCTTTATCCACTTCCTTAAGTTCAACTTCTTTTGACGCAGTATAATTGGCCCTCGATTTACCCCGGATTATCAATGGCGGGGTTTTCATCTCTTGAATGTGCGCAAAATATACCTCTTCCCCATTTTCAAGACCCACTTTCTCTAAGTGGTCATCTAATTGTAAATCGCTATTTTCCCCGGTATTGATAACCGCGCCAAGTACCACGTGAAGTCTAAAATGTTTGTTCGGTTTCGTCGGTCTTGTGAAACTATTAGAATTGGAAAATTGAATTCTTTCATACCTTGCAAGTTTCTGCAATACATCCTCCGGGTACGTATTCATGAGATTTGATTTTTTAGATGTATTAATCTTGTTGAACATCCTGTCGTTTTTGTTGAGGATGAATTCATTTTCATACGTTTTGATCTTATCAGAATTCTTTAGGTTGGACGTCTCCATTATTGTTTCAGTATCAGGGAGTAACGCAGGAATTACTGGGATAATGTGTGGGGTAAACTGTGGACCTTTATCCCTCTTAGGAGTGTGTTGTACCAATTTCACTTCGCTCCCATCAACTTCTCGACTCGCCTTAATACAGACGGCAAAATAGTTCACTTTTACCCATACATTTTGATCTCCACTAGATATACATATTTGGTACGTGTCGGACAAAAAATCTGTAATTTCTAGAGCAGGTACGAGAAAGGAAGTAACTAAAGAAATGTAGTTCCGCTTATATCCTATCCACTCATTATCGACAAACTCGAAACCACGATCAATTCGAGGGCAGAGATTAAAAAATAAAGGAGATGCGTTTCTCAAACCAAAAACTTTGAAATAATCACTAACAAACTCGAATCTGGGTCCTGTTTTATATTGGTACACCGATCTCGGGGCTAATTTTGCATTTTTTAGTTTGTTCGAAGAAGTTTTAGAGCTGTAAAGATTTGTATTTTTGTGGGGCTTGCGCTTTAAATCTAGTTTTGCCGCCAATTCGCCTTGTTTTTTAGATGGCTTTCGACCTCTCGGCCTGCTCAACTCACCGTTTCTATTTTTGTGCGATACTTTTCGAGTGCTTTTGCGAGTAACCATCAGGCTAAAATCCACGTAACAAAAAAGTGTTCAAAAGTAGAAAAATATAATGATAGAATGTTTCCTGCAATTGAGAGTCTAGTCACTTGGTGATAAACCTGAAACTTATCTGGAATCTGAACACTTTCTAGTGCCGAGCAGTTCCTAGACTAACTATTTACATCTTTTGTGTAAATCTTTATTTTCAACACCCACCAGAAAAGAAATAACAAAAAAATACACAAATCATATTTACAATTAACACATTGCTATATTACAAAAAAGGGTTGTGTACACTTCAATTACTAGTAAGACTATACTTAAACTACATCGCGAGATTAAACCAAACTCATTGCCATACCTTGGTAATTTATGCGCTTCTTATATCTTTAATTGAATGCCTTCTATTTCCCAGATCCCGTCTCGATTCCACATAATAACCTGTTAGTTATATAGGATTATGTTGGAGAACAATTCCTGCCACACAGTAATCTCGATAAACTTTAAAGTGGTTCTCTTTATTCTATGGCGTCCATTTACCTGACAGCTTTCCCAGTATTTGTTTTCCATATTACTTGCCTTGACTCTTCAATGACCAAAAACACAACGGTAAGAAACTATTGGGTTCCTTCAATTATTCGGTGTTTTCCTTTTGTATCAAAATTTTGTTTTGTAGTCCGCACAAGTCCCATTTATCTATTGATTATTATATGGGCGCAGTTTCGGATGATGCGATTGTATAGTCTATATATCTTTTGGGTTCTTTATCGTTAGCGCGTAACAGTCCAAAAATTCGGTAAATTCGTAGATTATTTCATTACCGAAACAGGCGTGAATACCGAATGAGGTTCCCAAACCGAACCACGCTAATGCATCTGTTGTCTTGTGGGCGTCACAATGAAGGAGGTTCACAGCAATGACGTACAACACCAACTGGCATGTAGGCAACACTAAGGGGACGTTGTACATTGGGAACTGCTGCTTTGTCAAATGGTGAACGATTATGCGACCCACAACAAATGCCATGGTCAATCCTACAGAAAGCAGGAAAGAGAATGAAATGATTTCTGGAACCAGCGCAACCAGTAGGAAAACCGTAGAATAATACGCAAAAAACGGTATCAACCCCTTCATTGCATTTTTCATAGATGCATTCCCGTTCATTATTATCCTTTCCTTCCTGCTATAGTAGTCTTCTACATTTTTTTTTGCAATGGTGATGTTAAAGAGCAACCCAATTGACAACAGAAAGACAAACACATGAGCCACGTTCACATCGAGAGAGCTTCCGTCAGACAAGGACATCTCCATCACTTGTCTCTTCCAGATAGCGTCCGGTCCAACAATCCCTGTCAAAATGAATGCTGCGCAGATTCCCAAAATCCCCTCTACGGGTCCTGAGAATTCACTCAGAAATAAAATATGCGTGTGATACTCTTCCCACGTACTCAAATAAAAATTGAATAGCAGTGCAAATTGACAGTACACGGCACTGTACGAAAAACCGAGTCCTAACATCGAACAGAACAGATAGTTGCATAGCGTGGCGTTGATCGAATCGATGCTATGGTCAAACAATTCACCCAGCGGCCCTGATTGCCCAGTACGTCTTGCATGAATCCCGTCACACCCATCAAAGGTCTGGTACATGAATAGACCAAGTGCATGGGCAAAATAGACCCACCGCGGAGACTCGGTATCCAAATATGGATCATATATTAGAACGAGCAGTACATTTACAATGATAAAACCAAGCCCAGATAACGTCACCAAATTCGGGGCCATCCACGTGGGGAAGATATCGCAAAACCATAACCAGAAAGGTTTCAAAAAATATTTGGAGACGATTGATTTGTCCTCACTCTGATACCTGGAATATCAAATATTGGTGCAACCTGCTCAGAAGCAATTCAATATATAATGGCGTTAGTACAAAAGGAACAAAAAAACCAGCGAAATCTGAAGCCGGAGGGGGACGAGATCTGGAAGACAGAAAGAGACATACTTGTAGTACTTCAAGTTCTCAATGGCTCCTTTAGGAATGAAGTAACCCATTATGTGGCTGTCGTACTGGCAAACGCCAACTCATCGAACACTGATCTTAACGGTATACGTCCATTTGTTTACAGTTTCGAAGAAAACTGAAATTTTTCACTTACGCGGCGAAGCGATGAGATGCCTATTACACACCGTACACAGTTACACAGAGAGGTTGCCCCTCACGCGGTTTGTGCTCCGCTCACTTGCAAGTGGAAAGCATCTTCGAGACCACGCCGAGTAGTTGCTCGTTCTCACACGCGGCGGCAACCCGCTCTTTATCGTTCAGTTGCTTGTTCACCTGGTTTTCGCTCGTGTGCGAGCCTTTCTTCAAAAGGATGGTGAACCGGTATCTGGGGGGCAGCGCACGCTCTAGTCGCACCCTGATACCCAGACCTATCAGTGTCGCCAGCGAACAGTGCGTGATGGTGGGCGTTATTCTTATGATGACTTCTGCCACTTTATTATAATCTCCGTCGTCATGAACCTCGATATCTTCCAGGTTGACAATCGAGAGCTGGCCCAGACTGAGCGGGTGTTCTGGATCAGATATGTGCGCTGTAAGGTCATATATTTCTTGCGCATCAACAGGCTCCCACTCTTCATCCGTTTGTTCCAGCGACTCGCCATCCGTTTCCTCTACAGACTCCTCGTCTGAAATTAGTCCAGGAGCCGAGTTCAACAACAGCATCTTGTCCAAAAGCTCCACAGCCTGTTGAACAGATGACTGCCCGGAGTTGTCGATCTTCAAAAGCAGCCTCTTCTTCTCCAGACACGTCTGGCTACCGAAGCTTCCCATTAGTAGCTGGTCATCCTCACTCACCTTCCTCGAAGGTAGGTCGTTCTCCTCCACGACATTCGGGTTGTCATTCAAATAATCAGACATTGTCTCGGTATGGAATGCACCAAATAGTTACGGTGACGGCTAATCGTTAGCCTGCGGTGAAGACGAATCCAAGTCTCCGATGTCCTCGGTTATATGTCCCCATCTTCCACAAAATACTCAAATTAATAAGCATCACGTGCTGAAGATGCGTTTAGACACCCCACATTCTGACCATCGAGTAGCACATCTGCTGGTGCTTGCCCGCTGAAGGCTAAGAGCCACGAAAGTCAAGGTTACGATGAATGATGGAGATGAGTAAATATTACAGAATGTACAATGCGTTATAAAATGGTACAGGAATGGGGGCTATATCGCATCAAAGGTTAATTCTTTTGCTATGTTTAGCGCCTCTTCAGGGAATCCAGCGAGCCTGGCCACGTTAAGTGCATCCGACCGGGTACATATTCCAGGTTTCAGTTTATAATCGTAACAAAATTGACCGTCATTGATTTTTAAAATACTACTTTGATGGAATTTGATTCTTTCCTTAGTAGATTCACTTCCAGACGCTTGCAGGGTCTTTTGGAGGTCCTCACCAAAATGTGTTGCAAAAAGAGACCTGCATTTATTCCTTTCAATCAAGTACGTCAAAGTCGCGTAGGCGATGCTTACACCCTCTTTCCCACTAGTACCTCTCCCGATTTCGTCAAGAATAGCCAAAGACCGCTCCGTAGCACCACGTAAAATAAACGAGGTCTCTATCATTTCGACCATGAACGTGCTCATCTCGTTGTAAAGATCATCTGCTGACCCTAGTCGGCTGAATATTTTATCCACCAATCCAATGTGGGCACTCTTCGCAGGGATGAAACAGCCAATCTGAGCTAGAATCACAATGATGGCATTCTGACGCAAGAACGTGGACTTCCCACCCATATTGGGACCAGTGACCACCCAAAGGTTCCCGCTATCTATCATGCAATCATTTTCAACAAAGTTTGCCAAAGACCTTGAGGCCAGTCCATCCTCCACAATTATGTGCCTCCCTTCGACAATCTCGAGTGTCGTGCTTTTATCGATCTTTGGACAGACAAGGTTCTTCTCATTTGCCAAAACTGAAAAAGACACCACTGTATCAAGGTAACCTAAATTGTTGTTGATCTGGCGAATCTTGTTGCTTTTCGCAATGAAGGCTTTCTTGAAAGAATCTAAGATGTTATTCTCTTCTTTTTTAATCTTCAACAATGCATTTTCCATAGAGTAGCCTAAATCTGACCAAAGTTTGTGACCGACCCACAATGTCTGCGATGATTTCGAAAGTACATGGAAAAGACTATCTTTGTACTTGAATGTCTTATCCTGAAGTACATTGTTTGCAATAGTTTTGAGTGCTTCAGTTGATGCCTGTATATGCAACGCATAGTCGCCGTTTTGCCGTTGTTTTAAAGTAAGCTTTCTTGCCCCAAGTGAATCAATAAAAACACCTGCATAGTTCTTTTCGAGCTGGTCTTTCTCGACAAGAAGACGTTTATATCGATCAACAAGATTTGCCAATTTGGAATGATACTGATGATCTATCACCATATTCAACAAGCCATCCTTTTCCATTTCTGATCTTTCTTCTTCAAGTTCTAAAGTAACGTTTTCCACCTCAGGATTTGCCTCTACAACAGCCTTCTCAGTCCTAATGATTTCATCTTCATTCAAAGACTTTAGAACGTTATCCACTAGTTCTGTATCAAATTTCAAGTTGGTGGCTAGAGATAGCATCTGCGGTTGCAGCCGTTTGGGACACCTTTCAATTAGTTGGTTCAAATACCCTGAAATTTCATTAGCCGTATTTAAGGAATTTGCAATCTGTATCAAGTCGAGAGCACTGCCCCTGCCAAAGCTGAATTTTTGCAAGATCCTAGAAAGATCAGCTATCTTCTTAAACCGCGATATAAGATACGTTGAGATGCTGCCATTATTCTTGAAGAATTGAACAAACCTTTGACGTCTTTTGATCTCTTGTAGATCCATCGAAGGACCTGAAATCCATTGTGTCAGCAACCTGGTACCCACTGGCGTTACTGTTCTCCGGACAGTGGATATCAGTGACCCTTTTTTACTATTGTTTAACACGGTAGAATTCAGTTCGAGTGCTCTTGCAGTTCTGGAGTCTATCTGCATGATGTGTGACGTCAGCTGCCTTTGTGGCAACTGAAAGTTGGTAGTAAAATTAGGTAAGTGATCGCTGATGTAACTTAACAAATTTCGAAGGGCAGCTATCTCTTTTTGCTCAAAAGATTGCAGCTGGAAAGTAAATTGTGTGTCGGTAATATCGACGTTGTTAATATCAAACAAATGCCTGAAGGAGTCCACCGTCCTATGACGTGATGGCATTGTCTGATATTTGATAACATACTTTTTCAGCTCCGCTAATTCTGGATACCACTTACCCAATTCAATCGAATACGGGAGTAGATTTTCCTTCAGTACAATCTCCTTCGGGTGTATCCTTGTTATTGTAGATACCAGTTCTCTTAGCAGAACCTGTTGTACAAATATCTCCCCTGTCGACACATCGCACCAAGAGAGCCCCATCTTCATATCATTGTCCGCCGCAACGTCCATACAACGCTCTGGGAAATCAACAGTCAGCAAATACGTGTTTTCCTTGAAGTTTTCGAATGCTTCATCAATGAAAGTTCCAGGAGTCACTATTCTGGTTACACGCCTCTGGAATTTATTGGAATCGTTTTCTATATCACTGTCCTTTTTGAATTGGTCAACTACAGTCACGCTGTAGCCGTACTGATTGACCAGCACCCTTAAATGTCTGTTCAGCTGCGAGACTGGAAACCCTGCAAACGGGATCTTGCCAAACGCGTAGTTTTTATTCGTTAACGTAATGTTTAACTTTGGAGCGTATTTCGTAGCTTGTTCAAAGTACAGTTCATAAAACGACCCCATCTGGGTAAGTAGCACATTATCCTTGTATTTTTCCATCAAACCCTTCACCACGCGTAGAGATGGCGGTAGCTGATCATTTTCCTTTTCGTTCAAGGAAACCCCTTCGTCTAGCTGAACAGTTCCATTCGATTCGCCTACTTTTGTACCGTGGTCATGTAGGAGATCTGGTTTATTACCCAATGTAATATGCAACCTGGTTACCTTCGGGGCCGCAGATGAATAGCATCGGATGGCATGCTGCACACTGAGACGGGACAAATAATTAGCTCGTGTACTTAGCAGCAAAATTCTCATTTGACTCTAAGAATTGCAATACGTGAAATAGCAACGCTAATCTCCATCAAGTACGATTGACTAGCAATAGATCGGTACTATGAGCGACTAGTTCGAATCTCTTGCTACGAACATTTGTTCCGCGTCAGATCAGATCTCATCTGAAAATTTGAAAATAATACAAAATGGTGCAGACAATCGTGACGCGGCGACGGAATGTGTTGAAGAGTTCTCTGAGATCTATATACAATGCAGGAATACTTTATATAATGTTTGCACTAGGTAATTTTTGTTGATTGTGTGATAGTCAGTAGTCAAAACAACATCGTTGATGTATGAAACTCTCGCTATGGAAGAGACTTTCAGTTTAAGAAACCCTTACAGGTCGGGGCACCACAATAACAAGGCAATCTCTCCTCATCATCCTGCTCTCTTTCAAATTTGTAGTCGTAGGTCAATTCCTCATTCTTGCCAATATCACGCAAGGCATAAATGACAATCCGTCGTTTACCACCAACTTTGATAATCTTTGCGGTACAGCTGGGGTCGCAACAATGGTTAATGAACCTCGCAATACCACCCTTCTTCGTCGCGTCAATAACGTTGTTTTCGTCCACACGGAACAAGTAACTGGAGCCGATACCACTCTTTAAATACCTCATCTCTCTCATCTCGGCTACAGGCTGTCGGATTCTTTCCCCCACGTATTCAATGATCATCTCTTTAGCTGCAATCGGTTCCAATGCGTAAAGCCCCCAATTGTGGATTGCAGACCGGGCAAAAGTTACTGGCTTTTTACGTTTGTTCAATTGGTTCAATGAAAGAAGGTCTGACTCAGTTCCAATTGCTGCCTTTTGTGCCTCTATATCCTGTTGGAACCTTCTATTTTGGGCCCGATTATCTCTTGAAGATATGATTTCTTGGCCAGTTACTGAAGCTGGCTCCACCGAATCTGCTTTTACGGACTCATCCCTTTGAGCAGTTCCATTACCGGCGTTATCCATTTCATTTGAGGCTTCTTCGTTATGGTGGTTAACTGTATTTAGTGGTTGATGGATCCTCCGACGATGCGGCAGATAACATACTTTTAGTTTGTCTGGAATCTCCATGAAACCATGCGCCTTAAAGGAACCATCTGTCCACTTCAAAGCAGGATCAAATGGAATGCCATCGTTTAACTTCATTTGCAGTTGTTCTGTTTCCTCTGCGTTGAGCTCATCATCCTTTATCTTCCAGGTTTTGTACTGCACTAATGGATCGTCTTCGGCTACTGAAGCTGCATCGTCGCCCCCATTCAGAACTGTCCTTAATATGGACAGGTCTTCATCATCCTTTATAGAATCCTGGAAGAGAGTAAAGGTGATATTGTCCCTACCAAACAGATCATCTGGATACACTGGTTCTGGATACAATGTAGCAGTTGGGTTATATATGGCTGATAAAGCTTCTTGTTCAATTTGTTTTTCTGTTTCATCTAACGCATCGTATTTGCTTTCAGCACCTTCAGGAGTAGTTGCTTCTGTTTCTGTTTTCCTCCTTTCGGCGTACTCGATATTGTCTTCCTTCATGAAATCATCATCAAATGCCTCATCCAATGCTTCCTCCTCCTCATTAGATGATAAGTAGTCTTCTCCCTTTTCAGAGCCATGAACTGAAGGTGAGGTGAGATCAGTAAACGGCGTTGTTTCCCTTGATAGCGAATCTTCGTTAAGCAAATGTGCGATAGGTTTCAGCTCCAACTTCGAACGTTTTTCTGATCTATGAGACCCTGAACTGCGTCTTCTCTTCTTCCCTCCTCTTGGTTTCAAGTAACCGCCGTACAAGTTGAATATTTCCAAATCTTCCTTAGTAACAGTTTTAGTTTCATTTACCGAATCCGTTAGAAGGTTTCCATTTAGCTTTCCACCATCATGATCAGATGCAATTTTTTGTTGCGCTTCAATTTCTCTTTGTTTCTCTTGTTCCCGCTTAACCATTAGCTCTGGGAAATTAATTGGATTCAAAGTATCAAACACTGCGGGACCGATAATTCTTCTCCTAATGTCTGTGTTTAGTGCTGTTTCCAAGTCCCTCAGGATATAGCCGACCGCCGCCTGAATGAACTCTTCTGTGGTGTTGTACGATATATCCTTTTTAGGCTGCGGTATAGCACTAGCCACACCACGGACACCGTTGGCCTTGACATCTTTGTCGAATCCTGAAAACCTCGATGTCTCCGTAGATGACGGCAGGATCAAAGTAAATTTGATGATTACAGGTGCTCTTCGCCTGGTCCTAGATTTTATAGTCATCTTTTTGGACTCTCTCCGCACACACTTCACCGCCTCTTTCATATCATTGAATATGATATAAATGCCCGACGCGTGATCTATAAATCTTGAATACCTATAATTCTTCAATTTATATCTGAAGTCTTGTAGTGTTATGCCGTGACCGGATGCGAATATTTTTGACACATAAAGTGCTGGTTTGTCCCCTACCATTTTGACCAAATCTGGAGGCAGTCTCCTGATTTGTTTGTACCTTGAGAATTCATTTGTAGTTTCCCCGATGCCATTGGGATCCGTTTGACCGTTCATCACTGGCATCATAGTTTTGGCTGGTGCCGGTAGTGGTGGAGGTGGATTTTCCTCCATGATTTGTTTCTTGATACTAGCCAATCTGTCATCCTTATTGAGAACGACGACGAAAGAAGTACCCATCAATATGCAAGTTTTGTTTTCGTGTCTCTTCATTGCCATGTACGCAGCCTTTGCCGCGTCGTTAACCTTCCCGTTCGGGCTGGTATACTTGATCAAAAACACATGCAAGGGCAGTGCATTATTCGGATCGCTGAACGATTCAAAGTGTGAAATCTCCCCGAACTTTTTGAAGTAATTTTTGACCATGACGTCCTGGACATTGATAACGTTGCCCGTTGCAGATCCGCTGGGATATACGACGATCTCACAGGGAGGCGGCGGCCCTATCGAGTACTTGTCGTAAGAAATGCGTCCAAGGAGTGTCAGTTTATCTCTAGCCTTCCGCTTAGACTGGCGGCTCGGCTCGTCAGCGGTCACACGAGGGTCAGTGCTCTTCTCGTTCAGTGTCCTATCCCTCATCTTATACAGCGGGTGTGCAGGATCGGAACCTTTCTCGACAACAGTGACAAACCCGTGTTGGGGGAACTTGTTTCCATCGTTCCAGTTCCCCATTTCCGCCGCGTGGATCAATCTGCCGATCCGCGGGTCGAAGTAGTGGTAATGCTCTCTGAAGTACTCCTTATCGTACCGCAGATTCACAGCAGCAAAGGCCTCTCGCCCCGCTGCCGCCGCATCGTGTGCGCTACTGCTAACTGTATCTGATCTCGGTACAACCGTACTCTGGTAGGGACGACGCGTCGCGCTCGAATACCTCGCACTCTGGTGATACGCACGCGGGTCCTCTCTCTCGTACCCACGATACCGCATCTCACTGCAGTAGCGGGCACCACTATCGTACACTGCTGCAGGCCTTACACCGTACCTATTATCCGTTCTTGGACCCGCTGGTGGAGCCCGTATGGGCATCGGTGCAGGCTCAGTCCTCCGACGGTACCCAGCAACCCTGCTCGAGTACGGCGCAGGACTCTCCTCTCGTGGGCGCGTCTCTGCAGCACGTGGATGATGCTGTTGGTACCGATGGGCGCCATTCGGACCTGTGGGGATACGCTTGTAGTAATTCGACATTGCCCGTGAATCAACGGTCAGTTACGAAAACCCCAGTAGGAAATGCAGCAGGGCGAGAAGGCAGACACAAGCTGGTGTTATATGGAAACACTGTGCGATACTACTCAAACTTCCCTGTGGTCTGTCTCTACGCGTTGCCCACATGACACAGCATCCAAACATCACCCAAGCAACTGCATTCGATACATGAATCAATCAATATAAATATATATTTTTGCACAGAAGAGAACAGACGGTCCATGGCCGATGAGGGCAGAGCTGGTAGTTCAGTTGTGTGGTCCAGGACAGCAATTAGTGGAGTATGTCGACGCAGCAGGTGCAGAGGTGTGTGAGGGAGGTGCTTGCGTTGGACGAGAGGACCGAGATTGATTGGTCGCAGGGTCAGTATAAGAAGCTGTTCAATGCGACTTCTGTGCTGTACAGGACATCGCTGAACAAAGTGGTGCTGAAGAGCGACGAGGAGACCGCAAGGGCGCATGTCTGTGCGATTATTGCATGCCAGAAGTGTGCCGAGAAGCAGAGTCCGGGGGACCCGCCGCTGCACTACTATTTTGATCGGGTCCCGCTCGAGCCGAGAAAGATCCGGAAGCTGCTTGACGTATTCAGGCAGAATCTGTCGCAGTGTTCGCCCGTGAAGCAGATCCAATGGAGTCCCAGCCCGCGGAAATACGCTGCGAGGCGCGGCCCCGCCTCGCGGTCGAACTCCGGGTCGCCGTTGAAGAAGAATGAGAGCTTCACGGCACAGGACCCGCAGCAGTTGAGGCGATTACTCTTCCCGAGTTCTCCACCGCGCAGTGAGGAGGGGACACCTGTGCCGTACGCACAAAAAGAAGGCACGCAGTCGGCTGACATGGATACTGGATCACCTGTAGTCAGGAGGAAACTGGCATTTGAGGACGAGGTTGAGGACGAAGATGGCGAGACCGACGATGATTTAGATAGCGAAAGCGTCACACCAAATTTAGGGTACTCAACAGGGCCCGAGGCTGTCCGCAAAGTGGGAAAGAAACGTGGAAGACGACCCACTCACAGGTCACATATAGCTCCCGCGAACATCAAAAAGAAGTTTGCCAGGATAAGCAGCGCTGAGATCATTGACCTTTGCAACAGGTTCGAACTGCCGCGGGAAGTGACGTACAGCATTATCGAGCAATACACGGAACTTGCTGGGTACCTAGTATCCGCTTGGCAGCTGCTGTGCGGACTAGTTCTTCATGGAGTGTACGTCGTTTTCAGCGAGAAACGGAAGAGGGACCCACGGATCGACCATTTGCTTTTGAAGAAGATGATGTTTATGATGCAGACAGCTAACGTCGACGAAGTGATGCTGTGCTACACGCTGGTTCAAGAGCTTGTCGTTGGGCAGAAGTGGTATCGTGCGCTGCAGGTAAAGTACAACTACTTTGACGGGTTCGGATACGAGGAGACTTTGTCGAAGAAGCTAGGGTCGATGCTCCAATCTGACAAAATGCTCTTCACGGATGACCAGTACGAGAACTGGAGGAGGAAAGTCCAGCAAGACATGTCCCTCCGTGATGAATAAGATAAGAAATATAACTGATATATTCTAGATTATATTTGTTATTTACATAATGGCATGAAGTGGGAGAAGGTGGGAAAAGTAAGTGTAAAAGATCCATGTTGGAGATGTACGGAAAGCACTGCTGCCCTCCACCCCCCACATCCATGGTCAATGCTAGCAAGACGCGATGGTGTCGCTGTACCAATAGAAAAAAAAAGAGAGAGAAAGAGAGAGAAAGTTTTCGTCCTTCAAATCATTCCTTGTGCACGATACTCGGCAAGAGCCTCTTCGACTTTAGCTCTAATGATTGGGTCTGCTCTGATTTTCTTCTGGACCTTTGCAGCTTCCGCGAATGTAACGGCTTGCAACTTTTCATCGGTGGTTCTTGCGAGGTCTGCAGCCTCCTCGAACATTTTAATTGCCGAGTCGACGTCCTCCTGTTGCAGTAGTAACTGCGCTAGACCGACTTTAGCCTGCTCGGATCTTGGATCCCTCTTGCAAGCTTCCTCGAACAAAGTCGTTGCCTCGGCGAAGTTTTCTGGGGATGGTTGTCTCGCCAACACTGTAGCTTTCCCGACCAGTGGTGCGACACCGACACGGATCCCGGTCTTGGCGCTGATGGCCTCTTCAAGTCTCTTCGCCATGTCGTACTGTTTAGCTGCGTCAGCGAAGTCTCCCTTGTCCGCTAGGATCTCTGCGTAGAAAGTGGGGACCTCTGGTGCGACAGGGAATTTCTCTCTTGCCTCGTCAAAAAGTTTCTTACACTCATCCATGTCGCCCTCGCGGTAGCATAGACAAGCCAATTGGATGTAAGCGAAGATGTTGTCGTTGTCCAGTTCTTTGGCCTTCAAGAAATCAGCCTTTGCCTTTTGGTAATCCTGAGTGATGAAGTAGAGTTGCCCTCTGTGGTAGTAAGTCGCTGAGCTGTTAGGGTTCAATTCCAACGCTTTGTCGAAGTTAGTGACGTACTCCGAGGAGTCACCGTTATCAGCACTGGTCAAGGCCAAGTATATATACGAGTTGACTCTGGGGAACAGTTTGATTGCCTCGTTGACCGCAGCCTGCGCGCCAATGACGTCATTCTTCAAGAACTTGAAGATACCGGAGTACTCGAGTGCGATGGCGAATTTCTCGTTCAAGTTCTGCGCCAATTTCTCCTCGTCGGAGGCCTTCGAGAACAATTCACGGTACTGGTTGACAGCTTCGTTGAAGCAGGTGTCCGCTTTGACAAATCCAACATGCGTAGCGGCGAACAATTCCGATAGACCTGTCTGCAAAGTTCTGTCCGCCTCGCATGTGTCATCGTACCCTTTGAATTCGGTCTCTGGCTTGAAGATCCCAAAGAAAGATGCCATGGAGGTGTCTGAGGGCAATGGTTGTTCGAACTTGTCCTGTGTGTTCTCCAGTCTCTCCTTGAGCATTTTCATGGCCTGCTTGTTCAAGTTCCTCTCGAGCATGGGCTCGATGGACGCACCGCTGAAATCGTTGTTCAGGGACAGGACAGATAAATCAAACATGGCGTCGGCGTAGTTCTCCATGTTTTCGTACGTGTTGGCTCTTCTCAGCAGAACCTTCGAGTAGTCCGGTTTCAATTCGAGCGCCTTGTTGCAGTTTTCCAATACTTTCTCGAAATCGTTCAGCGAGACGTAGCACGCGGAGATGTTAGCGTAGAAGACGGGGTCCCTCTTGAACTCGAGTGCCCACTGGTAGTACTTGATCGCCTCCTCCACGGCCTTCTCCTTGAACAGTTCGTTCCCCTTATCCTTCAGGGCCAACGCAAAGGTCTCCCTCTGCTCTGGAGTGTAACTGTCTAACTGCGACAAATCTGGTTCTCCAGAAGCAGTGACAGGGTAGACCGGGGTCTCTGTTGCCAGTTCCGTCTTCTTCTCCTGTTTCTTCTTGCTCCCGCTCTTCTTCTTGGATTTCTTCTTGCTACCCTTTGCAGAGGCATCGTCCCTGTCCAACTGCTGCTGCACCTGTGTGTAGTAGTAGTACGCACCGGCAACAGCCGTACCAGCGGCGACGGTGGCCAAGATGGCTCTTTTGTTCCTTGCGAAAAACGCAGCGACCGAGTTGTCTGATGCAGTTGACATTCTAGACTTGATACCAAACAACAGAACACACTGCTGGACACTAAACAGAAGAACAAGAGACTGTTCCAGACTTGTGCAACAACTGCGAAGAGATCTCGAAGTTTTGAATTTTGCACTTTTTTTATTCAGTTCTTACATTTTGTGACTGCTTCGAGACCGACACGTGATGGGGACCTGCAATGGAGGACATGGTCCCTGGTCGGTAGTGTTACATGAATATATACATATACGTGGGTGTACCTCTTGGACCTGTCACTCCCACTGGGACCGGTTAGCTCTTCTCGCCTTGAGCCACTGTTTTTTGCACTCTCTGTAGGCGTCAAAGTACGCCTTGCATTTAGACCTGTCGTAGTCATTCTGCTCGAGGCACGTGAAGCTCATCTTCGAGGACTCCTGGCACGGGTCGTAGAACTTGCTGTCCCCCTTCGTTTGAAACTTGTATTTGTGTGTAATCGAGTCCGGAGTATCCGGGAAATACCGGAACTCGTCAGGGTTCCCCCCCAAGGGTGCAAAATCTACTGTTTCCTTTCCCGTGGTGTCCTCCACTGCAGGAGTGTGACCTTTCTCATTCCCATCAGACATGCTTGTACTGATCAGCTGTCTGGATTAGTGTAGCGCACTCCTGTGGCCCCCGCTCCCTCTCTCATCTCATCGTCAACCGGTTGTTCTCTCTGCTGTTCAAGAAACGCGGGGGGTGGTGCAGAAGCCCTAAAATGGCAGGAAAGACCTACTAAACCCTAATCATAAGCCCTAGCTGAATTTATTATCACCAAGTACGATGCCCTAATTACAAGCCCTAATTTTTGATTTACATCACTACACACGAAACCCTAGTTACAAGCCCTAACTTGCAAGGTACATCACGCCACACGAAACCCTAGAATTTTCATCTTTTTTTGGCGCATCGAAGAAATTCCAAATTTTTTAAACACAAAAAAAAATAAAAATTCTTGAATCTCACGGGGAAGACACACACACACACACAGACAGACTGTTACAAACAGACAGATACACAGACCGTACTCCTCTCTTCGGCGAACTTAACAGCGGTATATTTTACCCAGTTTTGTGTGCCCCCGGTTTTCCCACGTTAAGACCTGAAAGCAGAGATATTGTGTGGACTGTATCCCTCGAGATTCTTTATTTTTTGTTTCACTTTGAGCGGAACCTCCTTTTCGTCTCTGAGAGGTTGCAACAAGGTTATTCGGCTAGTAAGTGACTTCACGCTGCTTTGAGTGTTTCTCTGGTATTATTAGACAGCTACTATTACTGTTTGACCAGGAACTAGATAGTGCACTTCTAATCTTTTTTTTTTTTACTTTATCTCTCCCATCTGTTTGATTCATTTGATCACACTTCGAGTAAAGGTAAACATTCAGTCCAAAAGAAGAAAAATGTATACCCCCATACCTATATCGAACAGAACTGCTACTGCCAGTGCCGCTTCCAGTAATAACAATACTGCTCCGAACTCGGGTAATGTTTCTCCCTCGAATGATTCAGGGACAGGTAGAAACGGGAACAGTAATGGTCATCCTGCGGCATTGGACTCGTTTGGGATTGCTGTGACAGACAGACCGTACAACCCAAGTCCGGTGTATGGCCCTGGAACATTGGGGAACAGTAGCAGCAACAGCAACAATAACGGTGGGAACAACAACACTAGATTTAGCGCGTTGCTGAACTCGTTTGGTGGCAGACAACAGAGCCCGCCTAATGGAGCTGCAAACATGAACAACCCGTTCAGGAACAGCAACAACAACACACCGACGACCACGAACCAGCAAGCGGGACTCATTGGTGCAGAATCCTTGAATCAATTGCCCATTTCAATAACTGTGAACAGTAACAATAATACGGATGCGAACCCGGCGGATAACTTGGTTTCGCTCGAAGATCCCGTCGCACAGACGGTCAACCGCCACATATCTACGTTGATTGACTCGTACGGTGCCGGTCCGATGCCCACTAGCTACGAGGGTGGCTCGAGTCACAGGGGCCCAGGGGCATCAGCAGCAGCATCAGCAGCAGTAGCAGCAGCAGATGTGGATAGGGACGGATACTTGCCCGCCACGGGGCGCCACGAAACTGGAGGGCTCGACCCTGCCAGTGGAGGCACCACCATTTTGAAGAACTTGAAACACTACGTGTATGCAGCGGACGAACCCAATGCTGCGCGGACACTCGAACTGAATCTGCCAGATGGGTTCGAATTGCCACCCCCTTTACCCGCAAACGAGTTAAAGAAGAGGAAGGACAGACATGGGCTGTTCAGCATCCGGTTGACACCTTTTATCGACACCGTCGCGACGTCGAACCAGGGCCTGTTCTTCGAACCCATTATTAGGGCTGCTGGACCCGGGTCGCAACTGGTTATTGGCAGGTACACGGAGCGTGTCAGGGACACGATCTCGAAAGTGCAGGAACAGTATCACCCAGTGGTGTTCAAATCAAAAGTCATCTCGAGGGCGCATGGGATCTTCAAAGTGGACGACCAGGGGAACTGGTTCATTAGAGACGTCAAGTCCTCATCGGGCACTTTCTTGAACCACCAGAGGCTCTCGCCAGCATCGACACTATCTAGGGACTTCATCTTGCACGATGCTGATATCCTGCAACTGGGGATGGACTTCAGAGGCGGCACAGAGGAGATCTACAGGTGTGTCAAGATGAGGGTCGAATTGAACAAGTCCTGGAAACGCAAAGCCAATGCATTCAACAAGGAGGCCCTCAAACGAATAAAACACTTGCAAAAAATATCAAACGGGGGCGTAGAGCAAGAGGAGGAAGATTGCTCAATTTGCTTATCGAAGATAAAACCGTGCCAGGCCATTTTCATCTCGCCTTGCTCGCACAGCTGGCATTTCCACTGTGTAAGGAGACTGGTAATGCTGTCATACCCACAGTTCGTGTGCCCAAATTGTAGATCAGCATGCGACCTGGAGGCTACGTTAGAGAGCAGTGATGAAGACGACGACGATGACGATAACAACGACGAACAACAACAACAAAAGCGAGCGAATCATTCAGAGTTTATTGACCCTTACCAAGAAATCAACTTAAGCTCTGACGACGCGGATTTTGCAATGCATTAAGAGATGAGTTGATTTAAACAATCACTTCATCTACAACGAGGAATGAGAAGAGAACATATTCTATTTGCGTGTCCTTATGATTTTTACGACGACACACCGGCACATATACGTATACGTTTCTAGTTTTATACCTAACTTGTCGAATGTATCTTCACGAAATATATCACATCATTATATATACGCACTACTTTGGAAACCCTCAGGACTCAGATCCTCAAATTCATATTCATGAAACGTACACGATACTTCTTATTTACTTGCAGTAGCTAGTAGGTATCAACCCTTTGGCGCCATCGAGTTCCCCGTACGTCCACCCGCTTCCGTCGTCACCCTTGATGACCTTCACTACATCACCTGCCTCCAAGCTTAGTTCGTCATCACCTTGCGCCACGTACGCGTACTGCGCAGTCACGGTTCTCATCGACAGGGTGTTCCTCCTAGGAGGGGGCACGGTCGGAGGCCGCCGGCCCGAATCTCTAACGGATATGTATGTCGTAGGAACTAACCCCTCCGCGCCCGTTGTGACGTTGCGGATCTGCGTCCACCCGGATCCGGAATCTGGCGTGATCAGCTCTATCACGTCCCCTGGTGTCACGCTGATCTCATCGTCGTCCTGCTGAGTGTACGCGTACAGAACTTTATTCTCTTCATCGCTGCTGCTGGCTTGCGGACCGCTCGAATGTTGTCCCGCGGTAGTTGACCCGGCAGATGTGGTGGTCGTGTCGGCACTGTACGCGGAATGCGAGTCTGCAGCGACTGACCCGGCAGTGGACACGGTGCTGTTTCGGTTTTTGTTTCGGCTACCACCACCACCGCCGAATATATCAAGTTTGTGACCTGTGGATGTGGGTCTGCTGTGGTTCGAATCTGGGTTCAGCAGGTTCTTCTTCAACTTGGAGAACAGCCCTCCTTTCTTCTTCGCGTCGTGCAGGTTTACGTCATTCGTGCTCAAGTCGTATTGATCAGGGACGTTGTTCTGAATGCTTTCTATACATACCTCTGCCAGTAATTTCAGCGTCTCGTGGGAGGTAAAGGGACTCACGTCACGCAGGTAGCCTTTCAAGTTCTCGTAGAACTTAGCAGAATCCATGGTTTCTTCATTGGACTTAAGCTGCTGTTTCTGCTTATTGAACTGTGCCAGTTTGGCCATATCTCCCTGCGTCATATCGTGGTACTTGTTGTACGTATTTTCTGCCTCGGCAAGCTTGATCTTCAAAGATCTCACTTCCTGGGTCGAGGGAACAGCAAAATCCCCTTCCTCGTGCCATACTGGGGAAGGTTTGTACTTAAAATCAGCAGGTTCCTTCCAGCTTTTGGTGTTGTGTTTGATGAACATGGCGGTCCCGAGGGAAGGTTTGTTCTGGGCGACAACGCCGCTCGCCGCCTCCAATCTCTTGGCAACCCTCCCAGTGAAGGCCACCTCCAGTTTCGAAGCGTGTTTCCACGTGTCGTTCAAAAATAGAATCTTCGCCTCGTGTAAGTCCTGCAATAAGTCCACAGCTTCAGGGATATCCTGGAAATAGTACTTATCCTTGATTCTGTTTGCCTGACTGATTTTGATCAGGTACTCGTTCTTTGCGTCGTTCATCTCGACCTCTTTCTCCTCCATTTTCCTTTTACTCCTGTCGTTATTGTTCTTGGTGTGTTTGTTCCTAGCTGCCTCCATGTTGGAACAGGCATCGTCGTAATTCTTCTTCGCTTTATCGAGGGCAGCGTACGCGTTCTTCTTCTTGTCGCTAATCTCGCCGTAGAACCCGTTGATCTTCCCGTAAGTCATGTCCAGTTTCGTGTACATCCCGTTCAGCTTCGATACCACGTTCTGGTCGAAATCGACAGCCAACTGGCCGTGATCCTTGGCGACGAGTTCCGTTTGCGTTAGTATCTCGTTCCATGCCACCACACTGGCCGCCTCTACGGATCCGGGTGTGACAGTGGGACTCTCCCCAACCCCCAATGCAACGCTAGACACGGACTTCTTGTTCAGAAATTCTGTGGTCAGCCGGTTCAGCTTCTCGCTGTAATCTCTTTCCAACTTCGCCCTCTCCCTGTAGAAGGTCTCAATCTCGCCGAGCCATTTCAGATTGTACAGCACCCACTTGCCCGTCACCTCGAAGGAGTCCTTCAGCTCATTCCCAATCGATAGAGAAGCCATTGACAGCGTTTACAACTGGAGATCTGCCGACACCTTCAAACTCGTCAGGCTCCCCAATTTCTTCGAGATTTCGTCAAATTGCAGTTTATGTTCAAGTAAAGACTATCTGATACTAGTGTGAGTTCCGCTTATTGGTTATCACCCCGGTGAACGATCAAGCAGAGTATACAGAGCTCATGTCACAGGCGTCTGTGCCCGGTGTGGCGAATGATGGGACTGGAGCGGTTTCACAGCAGAGGCAGTATGAGCTGGAGCAGGAGGCGATGCCGAAACTGAACAGGACGGTGTTCCAGATGGTACTGAATGAGATTATACCGATGGCGTACGCCGTGGAGGTGTCCAAGACTGTGCAGAAGGATGAGACTGGTGAAGTGGCGATGGGTTCGTTGTCTTTGGAGGGCACGGTTCCTGGGGACGACGTTACTGCTGCGAGAAGAATGAGATCGTCTGTTATGGCAGTGTACAATCTGGCCAAGTTGGCCGAGGAGGATGAGGACAAATACAACTCTGTTCTGAGGAGGATAGAGTCTGTGGGAATTAGTATTGGGTCGAAGATCAGCGATATGCTGATTTTTGCGAAGAATCCGAGCATCAGCTTCAAGAACATGGACCTTCTGTCCGTAATGAAATTCATCTGTCGAGACGTTTGGAAGCATGTGTTTGGGAAGCAGATCGACAACTTGAAAACGAACCACAGGGGCACTTTCTACCTGATTGACCTCGAGTACGCACCGATACAAGATTTCACTGTGGAGCCTAGTGTGCTAGAGGAACAACTTAGCGAGGAGGACTTGCAAAAATACGAGCTGAAACTTGTGGAACCCTTCCTACAGTTCCCAGTCGGAATAATAAAGGGTGTACTGCACTCATTGGGCCACCCACTAGATAAAGTGGTGTGTCTTGCGACATACGCAGACAAACCGAAGGAGAAATCGAAGGTTAGCGGGTTCCCCAAGGGTATAAACTTCCACGTCCAAATAACGAATAATTGAGGGCCAAGAGAAGTCTGCAGCTTCATGGAGAGAGAATACACACACACATATATATAACGCATATAGAGAGCACCACAATGAGCTCGTTTTCACGACAACAACACTGTTGAAACGTCTCGGATACTGACACAACGTATATAATTAACAGAATAGATGATGTTGATGAGAGAGAGAGAACTATGGAAGTAAAGAATACAAAAAGAGGGAATTACGGATATTATTATTAACTTTTGTAGTTGATGTGCTTAAAGTTGATGGGTCCTACTGGTGTGCCATTTGTGGCATTTGTAGTGGTCGTGGTGGGGCCTGAACTGAAATTGAATTGGTTTTGGGCCAACGGGTCCTGTAGGACGTTTGGATTCATCATGCCCTGATCATCGACAAACTCGAACCCTGTCGAGGGACCGTCCTCTCCATGATCCGCGACATTCTCGTTGCCCGCGGTGGTTCCGTTAGTCGGGTCGTTACCGTTGGGATTGGTTGGCATCTTGTTATTTTTCTTGCGCGATGATGCCCTGTTGGTGGAGGTGGCCCTCTTGTTGTTGCGAGTTACGTTGTAATTTGCCTGTTTGTCCGTTTCATTCGGGCCCAAGTCCTGCGGGATGGTTGTGTAGTTTGTGTTCAGGGACGATGTATGCTGCTGCAGGGATTCCTGGAGCGCGGGGCTCATGAGGACTAAGTCCTGGTGTTCTTGTGGGGACACGGATGGTTTTATGTTCGTGCTGCCCTTTCCCCTGCCCTTGATGCCCTTGTTTGAGTTTTTGTAGATGGACGCGAAGTACTGGAGCAGTTCCCTGTCCTCCTTGGGGATGGAGTCCGTCTGTGGATTCCAGTGAGCGAGCTTATTGGACAGTTCAAGCACGGTCTGTGAGTGGAACCTGTTCTGGTGGTTCTTCATGTTCCCCAACTGGGCGAACGTCTTCCCGCAGTTGTCCAATTTGCAAAGGAACGGTTTGACCTCCCTGTGTGTCAGTTGGTGTGCTGCAAGGTTCCCCTTCCTGGAGAACCGCTTGGAGCAGTGCTGGCACGCGTACGGTTTTTCGCCCGTGTGCAGTCGCTGATGCGTGCGAAGGTTCCCCCCCTGCGTGAACCGTTTCCCGCAGAACTGACACTCGAAGGGCTTGTACCCGAGGTGCGACCTCACGTGGACCTCCAAGTGCGTAGTCTGTGCGAACTTGTGGTGGCAGTAAGGACACTCGTGCTTCTTCTGCTGTTGATGTGGCGTTTGGGCTGGGAAGGATTCGTTCGGGCTTTGAGATGACATGGGGCTCGCCATGCTTTCGTTGTCGAGGGAGATCGGGCTGAGCCCGCCGTCTGCAGTTCCCGAGTTGACCAGGGACACCGGTAGTAGTGAGTGTGAATGGCTATCGTTCTGTGGCTTTTCGACGCCGCCCACAAGTTGTGTTTTGTCCGGTATGATATTCGGATTCTCTTCGAGGATGAGTTCTCCGTTTGGTTTCGTCTTGATCTGTTCCGTGACTCCCTTTTGTCTCGCCTGGATGACTAACATGAGCTGGTCCACGGTGGTAGACCCCAGAAGAGCCGCGTCATCGGGTCCACCTTCCACTGCAGCCGCAGCCGCTGCGGCTGTCGCCGTCGCTGTACTGGATGGCTGTTCCTTCTTGATGTTGGGGTCGCCTGGTGTTCTGTTCGCTGTGGCTTTTTTCCTTCTACCGCGGGGCTTCTTCCCGACGGAGTTCTTCTTCTGGGCGGGCTTCTGTTTCTTAAACGGTTGTTCCTGCACCCCCTCACCAACGGACGAGATCCCCTGTGCGTACTCGTTCCCAAACAGTTGCGAATGGACCTGTGGGACAGAGTACGGTGGCACTGGTTGTAACTGCTTCTTAGTTTCCTCGAAGTGTGGGTCTCTGACCGAATTTCTCCTTCTGCCCTGCCCCGTTCCATCGTCCTGTGCGGTGCCCTTTGCTGGGAGGAATATCGAGTCGAACACGGAGTTCTGCCTGCTGTCCCCCTGGTGTTGTGGTTGCTGTGAAGTCGTTGAGTTCCTGTAGTTGAGGAACGCTGAGTCTCTTCTACCACCGTTAGCCCCCGCGAAGAGGTCCATATCTGGTTGTTCCTGCGAGAGGGACATTCTCTTGTTGTCCTGCTGGGGGAACGATATACTTGGGAACTGCTGTGCATTTTTGGCATACTTGACTTTGAACACAGGTACTTCCTGGTTAGCAGCGGGTTTTACCTGTTGTGGAGGTTGTTGCTGGGCAGGTTGTTGTTGGGGTTGTTGAGGGAACGTGTTTATTATCGAGAACCCTCTACCAAACTGGCTAAACTCTGGGGCTGGTGGTGGCAACCCTGTCTGTGACACACTGTACCTGTTCCCATTACTGCTTGCAGGGTTGTTTGTTGCTGTTTTTGATGTTGATGTTGTTGGGTTATCTGTTGATGGGGGGAAAGTGAGAAAGTTATTGATAGCCCCGTCTGTGGAGAGTCTTGGTTGCATGTAGTAATTTGAGTAGAAGGACATGGAGTCCTGGCGGGGTTGTTGTGATGAAGATAATGTGTTGTTCTGCTGTCCAGCACCACCACCAGCACCACCACCGTTTTCATTACTATCCCTACTCCCACTTGGCTCAGCATCTGCAGCCGAGTGACCCATCGAATCGTGACCACTATCCATTAGTACGTACCAGTATCCAGTCACACAGAGAGTTAACACTTACAGATCAGAGATAAGAACAGTCCGAATATATGTGCCTCCTTGAACTGAACTGAACGTTCCCGTGAAATATCAAAAAATTAATGTATCTTTGTATTATTGATTACTAGACACCCAGGGAGAGAAAGAAAGATGCTTAATGATGGTGTATCGATAGTTGTTAAAAACTCCGGAACCTCCCCTTTTTAGTGTACCCTATAAGTAACGGTACTATGTTATTATACTGCACAGAAAATGCTGTTTTTATATATATATGCGGTGGTTTTACTTCTCCGATCTGCACCAGGTAAAAAGAAAACTCCACAAGAGTGTAATGTCTGCCTCTATCTGAAGTATAAAAAAAGCTGGGTTTCACCTACCTCGCTATGTCGATAGTGTCAACCACGTTGATAGCTCCTAGCTCTAGTGTACTGCGTTGAACCACCCTCTCCTTCTATACTACTACTTCTCTTGAAGGTGCCGAATGTAAAGCCGGTTTGCAATGCTGAAGAGGGGGTTGTCGCTTTCGACGGCGGGTGTGTCTGGGTGCACCCGGGCGGACGGAAGGACGGAAGCGCGGAGACGGAAGCGGGGGCGGATCCCGCGGAATTGACGGATCCCGCGGAAGCGGCAGCGGCAGTGGCCGGGTCACCACGCGGAGTCCCAGGCGTCGTCTTCTTGTTCCGCTGGGGCGGCCGTGGCAGTAGCGGGGGTGGTGGTAGGGGTCCCCGCTGGACGCCGGCTCAGGATCGACTTCTTCCCCGCCGTGCGGGTTGCCGCTGCGGCGGGCGGCGTCCGCCTGGCTCCCGCCAGGATGCTGGGCTTGCGCTTCGTGGCCGGCGTCGCAGCCGTTCTCGTCGTGGACTGCGGTTGCCGCGGTCTGCTCAGGATGGAGGACCGTACGGGCTTCGGCTCTTGCGCCGGGGTGGCAGTACTGCCCCAGGAGGAATCCTCTGCGTCCCACCCGGCGTCGTCGTCGTCGTCTGCTACTACCTCGGCGGGCTCCGCTGAACTGGCCGGAGGGGTCGCCCACCGGCCCGAACCAAGCGTCTCGGTAGGGTCCCCAGACATCGTGGAGAACCCACCGTACGCGGCAGTAGCACCAAAACTGTCCAAGTTGTCATCCGGGGAAACACTCAGACCACTCATAAACTTGTCCACTATATCTGCCAGATCCCGCGCAAAATAACCGCCTTGTTCAAACTTTTGTAGGAATGCAGTGTGGTCGTCACTGCTCTCTCCCTCACTTTCGCCCTCGTCCTCGCCCCTTTCAAATTGCAAACTAGCCTCCTCCTCGAGTTTCGCCAAGTACAACCCGAACAGTTCCTTGGCGCGTACACGGACGACTCGGTCCTTGTCCAAGAGACTAGGTGCAATCACAGTGAGCACTTTGTTAGCGATCACCTCGACTTTGAAGATCCCAATGCTCATCTTTAAACCGTACAGCGCCGCTAGCCGCGTCTTGATACTAGGGTCCCTCAGAGACTTTGTGTATATCGTCGCTAACACACCATCACGGTTGCTCACTCCGGATAACCTGTCAGAGATCTCCACGATAGTCAACACGGTCCACATCCGGATCTCCTCATCGGCGTCCACTTGCGTCTTAGCGATCGACCGCAGAATCTCGTTGTTCAATTGTCGTTCAGTCAGCTCGCCAATGATGTAAGGGATCGTCTTTAGAGTCTGTAGCCGCAACGTAGCGTCTGTGTCCAGCATCCCCTGTAAGTAAAAGGGGAAGATCCGCCCACTGAAGTCCAATTGTTTCGGGAACTTCTCCAGTAACCTCGGCAGGAAGATCAACATCACAAACCGGATCTGCCGGTCCGTAAGCTTCGAACACAGGTACAACATGTCCCTCATCCCCTCGGACAACTCCAAAACCTCGCGGGCCTCAACAACTAGACTCAGCACCACGGTCAACAACTTCACAAGCGTCCGGTTGAACACAAGCAACCCGTTCTCCTGCTTTAATATCCACGAAAGACACTCGACAAGTTCGGGGACGATCAGTTGGCCAATGAACCCAGGAGTGAACTGGCTCGCAAGCGACCGCGTGCCGCCGCGGAAGTAGTACTGCTCAAACTTCTGCATGATCTGCAACTTCGAGTGCGCGTCCTTGATGTGGAACAACTTCAACTCGCCATAGATCGGCAGTAGCGGATTACCTCGCCACGTAGCTGTCTGCTCCACGCGCTGGATAAACCCAGTGAGCGTCATGCGACCTTGTGCGAGACCGTGCACGTACTTGCCCCAATCACCGGGGACCCTAACTTTTGCAGCCTCGAACAGGGCTTCGATGAGCTCGCCCAATGCGATCGCGTCAATCAGCGATGGGTCCAGCGACTTAGCTCCTTCCCCCACGGGGGGGAATCCATGCAGGCCACGCCACATCTTGATGTAATCCTTAAACTTGAAGCGGTCGAACTTCTCGGGTGCCCTCTCGTAGCAGCACTCGAGCCCGAACAGCACCCAGTTCCCCTGCTTGTCGACGAAAAGGTTCTCCAGGGACAGGTTCCCGACGTAAAACAGCGGTTCGAGCACTTGAAACAGCCGGAACAGGTCGTGCAGTCCCAAAAGCAATCCGGCCTCACCGATCCCTGTCTCACCCAGAGCAGTACTCAACGGAGTGACTACCTCGGTCACAATGAATAGCGCGTCCGGCCCGTTCGAGTCGAACACATCGAGCAAAGGGCAAATCCCGGGCACACGGATCACTTTGATCATGTGCATTGCGTGCATGATGAGCTCGTTGCAACTGGATCCAACGGCCCCGTCGCATTTCGCCTTGAACACAGTGACGTCGTGTGCGTCCTTTTTCCGCTGCCCACGGTACAGGTCCCACAGCGGCGTAGAATGGTACGGTTCGGACTCAATTGTATAGGGGAACTGAAAGTTCGCCAGATTCTTGAACAGAGACCCAAAATTCATCCTCGCTCTGCGTCCAGTGTTGCCCTCACTGACCAAATCATCAACACCATCACAACCAACTGTCATGTCACTGTGAATAAAACACGATTTGAACAAATTTCCAATTCGTCGAGGACGCAGCAATGGGACAGAGGGCAAATGAATAAGAAGGTCAGCGCTGGAGGGCGAGCAGCGCGCGGAACGTTGCGTTGAGGGGCAGTCCGACAACTGTGTAGTAGTCGCCGTTGATGCGCTCGATGAGCACGCCTCCCGGACCTTGGATCTTGAACCCGCCGGCAACTTGCAGCCCGTCGCCCGAGGAGACATACGCCTCGACAACGTCCTGAGGTGTTGTGCCATCGAAGTACACCTCCGTGGACTCCTCGAAGGTGTGGATAGAGTATGTGTCTTTCATGGTCCCACCGCAGGGCCACTTGACAATGGCCACCGCCGTGACCACAACGACCGGCCGCCCTGCGGACTCGTAGCAGAACCGGTGCAGGTACTGCAACTGCCTCTCCCGTGTGCCCGGTTTCTCGTATACCTGGTTATCCGGGCCGATCACAACGGTGTCCGCACACACAATCAGCGCCCCCCTCGAGGAGCCCTGCAGCGATTCCAGCCGGCCGCTTGCGAGATCGGCCACGATGCTCGAGGCTTTCCCTCGGGCCGTGTCCCTCACGTAATCGAGCGGGCGACCCACGTACAGCCGTTTGTCCAGGTCCTCCTCAAAGCTGGGCACAATCGTTTGCAGGTCCCTGATCCCAATATTCTCAGACAGTATCTCGTAGCGGCGGGGGGAACTACTCGCCAGAATCACCTGGTACTCAGATCCAGTACCTAGCATTGCAATTGAGTGTGTAGGCAATGGCCGGGGATCCGTGTGATGCACTCAGAGTGAACCAGTCAGTGCAACGTTGTGCTGTTACTGCCTCTGCTCTTTTTCAATACAATTTGTATTAACATCGTGTGAGTGCTGTGCAGAGGCTAATGCAACATGCAGAACGTCAGAGGCTTACACTGCGTTCAGACTGTGCAGTACTAGCCGGTCCTTGATTCTGTACAACCGTTCCGCACGTTTCTCCGGTGCAGCGACAGCGACTTCATCGTCAGAGAAACCCGAGCTGTCCGACGAGCCGTCCTCTGCGCTGTGGTGTCGCTCTGGGAGCGCATCGTGGGAGTCCCCATTGCCAGTGGCAGCAGCCGCGGCTTCAGCTCGTTCCACCCCGGTTCGTCTGTTCAACTGCGCCTCGTCAGGGAACGCAAATTCCGTCCCGACAAGGCGTTCCCAGGACCCCTCGTAGATCTTGTCGCCGATCCGGAATAGAGGGCGCTCTTGATCCATGCCGGAGTACTGCATCACGGCGTTCTTGTCGATTTGCAGCCGGTTCTTGTACGACCCAGAATTCAGGTCCACGCTGACGTACACCGTCTCCGTCTCGGGATCTGCGGGGGACCCCTCGCGATCCGCAGAAGGTGCCACAGAGTTGCGGCTAAATGACCAGTTCCCGACCTCACCGGATTTCAGAAACTCCGTATTACCGTTCATCGTCATCCGCCATTCACGGTCCGTTAGGGGGACTACGATCTGGTCCTCCTCTTCCTCCTCCTCTTCATTGAACCCAACCGCAAGTTCGTACTTGTCGAGGGAACAGTACCCAGACCGTATCGTGGTCTGTTCCTCGTCGTCCAGGTAGTCGATACAGCGTTCATAGCGCAGCAGGTTCAACCCGAGCGCGATCTTCACGGGGGCGTCTGTCACTAGTAGAACAGTCTCCGCATCGGGGACCTGCTTATCCAATTGCTCGGCGACCTTGCTTAAGAACAGCTTGCACCTTGCAAACAGCACATCTTGCGTCTCCGCAGATGTAGCCGCAGGAACACAACTCTCCCAGTCGCCCTTGACGGAATCCTTAAACAGCTTGTTCAAAGTCTCTACATCCGCGGGCTGCGCAGCATCGCCATCGCCATCGCCATCGTCCTGCGCCCATGTGTTCAACCCAGTGTCCACGAATAGCGGGACCTCCAGCAAATCGTTCACCAGGGTAGCGGTCTGCACGGTTCTGTACCCTGGGGAACTCAGTATCGCCTCCGGTTGAGTGTCCAACGACAGAAGGTAGTGTCCCAACTCTCTCGACTGCAACGCGCCTGTTGCAGACAGTGGGAAATCGCCTGGAACTCCCGTGGGCGGGAACACCTCCTCCTCTCCATCCCTTCCCGGAGTAGTCTCCCTCTTGATAACGTCCCCATGCCGCGCAATATATACAGTCTTCAACACCATCGTTCTCGATGCCCTGGTTGTCCTAATCGCACCTTACAACAGTGACTTGTTTGCAATTGATCCATTGCTTGTATAAAGTGAAACGGTTAGAAGAACAAGCGCGACAGAGGTGAACAGCAGCAGTGCAGTGAAGGGAGAAGGGACAGGATGGCTGCTCCAGTGGCGAAACGTATCAAGACCCTCTCCGTGTCACGGCCGATCGTGTATGGGAATACGGCGAAGAAGATGGGCGATCAGAAGCCGCCGAATGCACCAGTGGAGCACACGCACCTCTGGACCATATTCGTGAGGGCACCGCAGAACGAGGATGTCTCGTACTACATCAAGCAGGTGGTGTTTAAGCTGCATGAGACGTACCCGAACAACACGCGGGTGGTGAACGCGCCACCATTCGAGTTGACAGAGACCGGCTGGGGGGAGTTCGACGTCAATATCAAGATCCACTTTGCGGATGTTGCCAACGAGAAACCACTGAGTTTGTACCATCGACTTCGGCTGCATCCCTACGACTCCCCGGGGAACCACATCACGTCGGGAACAGACGAGAAGGGCGACCACATCATCAAAGCGTCCTTCTTCGACGAAATTGTGTTCAACGAACCGAACGAGCAATTCTTCCAAGTGCTCATGACGAAACCAGGGAACATGCTACCGCCGAACAAATCCGACCAGTGCGTCTTTTCGAGACAACTCGAACAGGAGGAGATCGACAGAATGGACATCGCGCTTAAGAAAGTGGATAAGCAGATTCACGAACTGGAACAGGAAATAAACGACAAGAAATAGTTATGGCGTCTCAAGGACAGCACACATGTGTAGCGCATCATATCATATACTCATTAGTGAATACACATCATATATATATATATATAGGAAACAAGCAGGTACTCTCCCTCTCTACCGATGCGTATCTTTCGTATTTATATTCACACATTATTTGGGCTGAAGCGGTTGCCAAGAGTCCAGAGAGTGGGCAGCTGGGGCAACGGGTGTGCTTTGCGATGATGGTCGGTCTCCATCCAGATCTGCTTCTGTACGTTGCGAGACTCCGTTAGTGAGCGGTTTCGTCGCTGGTGAAACCGATGGGCCCGTGGTTGATGAAGTCTGCGAGCCACTGGCTGCATTCTTTGGTGTCAGAACCATTGAGCTAGTGAATCCTGGAGGAGGCGGAGAAAAATGTGTTGTATTCTTTACCACAGAATTAGACACATTTGTAGACTGTTGCGGTATGGTGTTTCCAACGTGCGGTCTAACAGAAGGTATGTTCTCCTGTCTAGGTTTTTTACCATTAGTTTCAACGTTGGTGTCTCCGAAGGCAGGTGGTGGAGGAGGACGAAGCAAAGGTTTCCTAAGCGCATTTGTTGAATTTGGCTTTGTGATAGCAGGATCAAGGATACTAGCTGAAGAAATGTTTTCCTTTTCAGCGGGTGGAGAAGCCACTGCGGTGACCGATGGATTTCTCCGCGGCTGTAGTATCGAATTTGAAATAGGAATGGATGATAAGGATTGAGATGGCGAGAGAGAGGTAGGTGTCTGTTTTAACGGGCTCACGCTACTCTCGGTGCCCATGTCCAAAAGGCTCACGCTGCTTGGAACTGTAGAGGGCAGATCTCTTGACAAGATGTCATTGCTTCCGCCTTCTAAGCCCAGATTGAGAAGTTGGGAGTTCAAACTGCTTGTTTCGTCTGGATGCATCACTTTGTACTTCTCGAACAGCTGTTTAGTTAACTTGACCTTTTCTTCGTCATTGGTGGATTTTACTTTCGCTCTATACGCACCATAAATCGGCTTATGGTCACTAATCAATAAAGGTGCGTCAGAGTATGCTAATGGGTGTAGATTTGTACCTTTGTAAACAATTCTGTCAGTCCAAGAAGGTGTTCTCGCCTTTTCAGACGAATCATACGTGTTGGTACCATTATCGTATTTGTATGTGGGCTGGAACTTTACATTTGGTTCGTTGAAGCCTTGAAATACTGCACCAGATTTCATCTCTTGGGCCAACTGATCATAGCGGAATAATTTTGTTAATGATTCTTTCCCACTCTTTAGTTCTTTTCTGACCTCCTCATTTCGTAAATTTATTCTATAATTAGTATCTCCGAGCCAGAAGATTGAGTCATGGTTTGAAATAGTGTTCGATCTTGTAAATGATATGCCATTCAAAATGTTTTCATAATCGTTGCGACGGTCATCGACGTTAGCTACCCCGGCAGATAGATGCATATTAACGAAACAGAACGAGGTGGAATTGTATTTGAATCTAATAGACACTGCGCCCTTATTGCCTGTCATCCCCCCAAACCCTGTTTTCTTGGTGGCTCCCTCCACTTGCTTGACACACTTTGCCTTGTCCGATTTGACAAAAAAAAGAATCAATAAAGACGACATTTGTTCCACTCTCAGCAGTAAATATTTATCGTGGTACTGGTTTAGGCAATCGCTGACCATGTTTTCCCAAAAGGATCCCTTGGAGTAATCTGCATTGAGAATGGACCCGGCAGTCAGTTCAATAACTTCTTGCAACCCTAAAACGACAATGTCCGGCCTAAATTTATCTCCAATGGGGAACAGCCACGAGGATAAATCGGTTTTCTGAGTGGTGCCGTTGACATTGAAAGATCCCACAAAGATATTGATGGTAGAGTATGATGTAAACTGGTCAGACATAGTGTCCAGTTGAGAAGTGACGTATTCATTGACGGGATCGTATAGTTGAACCGGCTGCTGATGTGGTAATCTACCTAACAATGTATCGATATTTTGCTGTTTACCCTTATCCATGAAATTGTTGATATACATCCTGCTCACGGATTTTGTGGCATCAGACAGTGCGCCAGCCAGTGACATCTTACCCTTTCTGGAAAATGACGACTTTAATGCATTAGTACCAGTGTATATTTGTGATATCTGATCACCATTGTCCGCCCATAGCGTGTTGTGCTTATTGACAAAGTCATCATCATCGATGTAAGTATTGCTGGTGATAAACTTCAAGTCTTCCAAGAAGATTCTGAACCCGGCCAGCGATATTGCCTGTTGGGCTAGATTGGTTCTATCCAAGCAATCCAAACAGTTGGTTCTGAAGATCCCATGCTGTTCAGATATTATCTTACGCGCCTGTACGTCGTAGGCATAGTACCCGGAGCACAGCATCGAGTCCCTTATCAAAGGTAGCACCTTTCTTACCCCAGAAAACCCTTCTTGAGCGGTTTCCTTGTGAAAGTCAAACCATGTGTAAAAAACGTCATCGTTCATTCTTAATTTTTTTGATCTCGTTAGATGGTCCTTGTAACGTTGAGACAATTCAATTTCTGAACTCTTGGTGGAAAGCAAATTGACCACATGCACGGGCCCGTATTTTTCGATCGACCTTTGAAAATGCTTGTCGAAAATTGGCTGGGTAGCATCAATCGATCGAGTTATTTGGACTTTTGGGTTAAGTAATGATGTATCCTGTTCCCAAAAAACGGGAATACTCCCTCTGATCTCGGTAAACGCGTAGCAATACTCTCTGGAATAAAAAATCAGTTCAGTTTCCACAAAGTTGGCCACATTTGCGTCGTCATCAACACCTCTTGCGTTGAACCTTGTACCGGCCCTTTTCCAACTCTGCTTGGATATCATAGTCAATGTGACCTTTGTCTCCATAACATGTGTTGCAAAGGTTTCAGCAAACCCTCTAATTACAGTGGTAAGAAACCCTTCGTCATCTAGAATCTGCTTCGCATGGTTGTCCAGTCTATCCCTATAGGTCACAATTTCCTCCATTAGGAAAGAATTCCACATGTACTCTGCTTCGTAATTGTCAGCACTCAAGGAGTGTGCCCCAAATCCACGACTCTGCAAAGTGGATGTCAAATCAAAATCAGAACTGTAGTAGAACGATCCATTAGACATCAACTTCTTCAACTCGAAACAAGGGTGTTTTGGTAATAGATCATTCGGTTGCTGCTGTTGAAAGTCACCCCCTGAACCAGGGACGCTCAATTCAGTTTCAGGTACTAGAGGATACCCTGAAGAGTCTATCTCCAAAAAATCCCAACTAGCGTCGTTTAGACAGAAGAAATCAACGGCAAGAATTTTATTAACCGTTTCTCCAGGGATTGGCTGGGCGACTTTAGCCTTCCCCGTAATTGCACCAATGAAAATCAGTCCCTCAATTTCAATTAGCCCAACAAACCCATACAGTTCATTTGCACTGAGTTTGACAAAATCCTGGCCCTGAACAGCACTCTTGGGGACCAACTCAATGGCGCAGTACGGTTTCTTGCTCTGCGAGGCATCATTGTTCTTTACGGACTTTAATATCAATGCATACGATTTGGATACAATAGCAATTCTCCTGTCCGGCTTATCGCTGACTAAGATGTTCATTGCTCTTGCTGTGTGGTAGCACCAGTTTCGTTTATCAACACTGATCAGGAAACACTCAATGACAGCAGTAACCGTCGTTTCTTATTTTATTCCGCTTTTTTTTTCTACACCACTTTTTCCCAAATAGTGAGAATGATGAGGATAAAGAATAATCAAATAATATATATATATACGTGTATAATAAATATACGGCAAGAAAGAGAAGAAATCAAACGGTGGAATGGTTTAAATGTAGAGAGTTTCTAACACGAATCATCGCTCACGCCTGGATCTAGGCAGAAGAGGCCTTCTGTTTCTTTTGGACGGTGGGCAACTCGATGTCGCCGTTGTGGATAATATTGTTCACCGTGGAGAAGATGGCCTTGACTGAGGCGTCGCCTACGTCCTCTGAGACACCAACACCCCACGTATACGCCTTCTCATTATCGTTTGGACTTCTGTAACGGATCTGGACGTAGGAGGCAGCCTGTGTTGAGGAACCAGACCCTAGAGAATGTTCAGAGTAGTTTTCAACACTTAGCTTCGTGTTTAGCAGATTCGATAGGGCGTCCACCAGAGAGGAGATTGGACCGTTCCCGGTACCCTCGATGGAGACGACCTTATCGTGGAACTCCACTTGGCCAGTCAAATGTCTAGTTTCGTTGTCGAGCTTCTTCACCTCGTAGTCCAGCAGAGAGATATACTTGTGTCTTTCACTATCGTAGTTGTATGTGTCCTTGAACAGGTTGGTGATCTCGCTGGCCTGCAATTCCTTACCGCGGCGGTCTGCAGCCTCTTGTACCATTGTAGAGAATTCTATTTGCATGATCCGTGGAAGATCCAGGCCAAGTGACCTCAAAATGATCCACGCGGCACCGCCCTTACCGGACTGTGAGTTGACCCTAATCACTGCCTCGTAGTCTCTACCGATGTCCTTTGGATCCAATGGCAAGTATGGGATTCTCCAGTAATGGTCTCCCTCCTTCCGTTTCCTTTCCTGCACGGAAAACCCCTTCTTGATCGCGTCCTGGTGCGAACCGGAGAATGCACACACGACGAGGTCCCCGCCATACGGCGCTCTCTGTGGCACGGGGATCTTGTTACAACGTTCGACTACTTCTACCAGAGACTTAATGTCCGAGAAGTCAAGTTCTGGGGCCACCCCATGCGTGTACATGTTCAGCGCCACGGTGACAATGTCGACGTTGCCCGTACGCTCACCATTACCAAAGACACACCCTTCAACACGATCCGCGCCTGCCATCAATGCGAGTTCCGTCGCAGCAACACCACAGCCTCTGTCGTTATGCGTGTGCGTGGAGATGCACACCTTGTTTCTTTCCGAGATGTGCGTGGAGAAGTATTCGATCTGGTCCGCGTACACGTTTGGTGTGGTGACCTCTACCGTTGCTGGCAAGTTGAAGATCAGCGGGTTGTCCTCCGTGGGTTCCCACGCCTGCTTGACAGCCTCGCAGATCTGAACTGCGAACTCGGTGGGCGTGTCGCTGAAACACTCTGGTGAGAACTCGTAAGTCCACCGGGTCGCACTCTGCGATGGGTCGTCCTTGGTAAGGCTCCGCACGAGCTTCGTCGCCTCAATGGCTTTCGCGATGGCCTCCTCCTGCGACATGTTGAAGACAATCTCCCTGAACATATCGCTCGTGGCAAGGTACGTGTGGACGGTGGCCCTCTTGGCGCCCGTCAGGGACTCCACGGTTCTCCTGATCAGATGCTCCCGTGACTGTACAAGGGCTTGAATCGTGACGTCGTCTGGGGCGTTCTCGACAGCGTACCGCGTGAAATCGAAGTCTGTCTGAGACGCGGAGGGGAACGCTACCTCGATTTCTTTGAACCCAATCTCCAGCAGCTTGTGGAAGTACTCCTTCTTCTGTTCAACGGACATTGGGTCCGGTAGCGACTGATTCCCGTCTCTCAAGTCAGTGGAAAGCCATCTGGGTGCCTTTGTGATTTGACGATCGGGCCACTTCCTGTTCGTCAAGGTCAGCGGCTTGTGTGCTCTGTACTTGACGGACGGATCCCTCAGCATGTTCTTGTAGGACAGTTTTACTGGTGGGATTGACTTCGCGCACCTAGAAAACGGCACAAAGGTGAATCTCATTATTGATTAGACGAAAAGCACTATGATAACCCTTTTGTGGTGTTGTAGTTGTAGTACTCTAAGATCACCCACTGAGTCAATACGCTGATCTGCCCGTATTTATACAGCGCAAGGTCAGTGGAGTAAAAGTGGAGAGTCGAAGACGGAAAGGGTACAACAATGCTCTGCTTACTGTAATAATTGCGATGTCCGAAATGCATGAAAAAAAAAAAAAAGATGAAGAAAAGAATTAGTCATTTTTGACTTACGTATGGTAGAGTTTCTGGTCGACATGTGGAACAGTGTGATGAACAGAGGTGTGGGTGACCCAGTGGCGGGCGGGATTCGAGTAATGCGAATGGTGCTGTGGGGTACTATAATTTTGTAGTTTTTTTTTATTATCGTGTAGTCTATTTAGCGTCCTTCTCAAACGTTGTCTATATATTAGGTTCGTGATATATGGAGATGAAACGAGAATATATGCAGATTTAGTGGGGTACCGTTGGGCACGGGATGCTTCTGTTGTGTGGAAGTAAATGATGTGTACACTCAACGGTATCGGTATGCCTCAAGTTGTGGTAATCTTTCCTCAAAGTGGTAGACTTTTCTTTAGTTTGAACTTGTGGAAGAATTTCTTCCCCTTGTCCAGCACGGAGAGCTGTTCGTGCTCTTGCTGCTTATACCGGTGGTGGTCGTGGTGGTTGTGATGATTGCGTGGCGTCGGAGACGCGTGTGATGCTGGAGAATTGATATGTTTAGTTCTATGCACGGTTTTCTCGCACTCCGCTGTGGACAGTTTCTCGTTCGTCAATGCAATGGCTCCACCACTTCCCATTTTGTGGTGCGGCTGCGGGCCACTCGGGCCGGGTGTACTCGAAGGTGTTTCCCTCTGTTCCTGCACCTGTTGCAAGAATCTAGCGTATGCGTCAAAGAGTAAGCCCAAGATATGCTGTATAGCCTGTACGATATGTACCTGTTTCGGGGCGACCCCCTCTTTATAGCATTTATCGAACAGTTCTCTGATATATTGTGGTAAGTTACACTCCATGGGGGAATCCACGCGGATGAATTGGTCGTATATACAGCGGTTCCACTCCTCCAGGTCGAATTTCGACGAAGTCGAGTGATCGCTGATACTGTTATTGCTGTACGTCTCCCTGAATTCGTCATTAAATAGAAACTTCCTCGTCTTTTGGAAAAACTCCAAATTCTCGTCACAGTGCGTCCTTTGAAGGAAATGTGCAAATTCACTGAGTGTATACGGATTTGGCCCGTACTTTGGTGGTGGCGGGACCCCGACGATAGAGTTCTGTCTCGGCGGGCTCACCGAAGTGTTATTCGGGGACCCGTTCACGATGGACGGGCTTTCGCTTCTACTCTGGGAAAGAATATCGTAAAGATTGGGAATATTTGCTGCCGTTTTTGTGTTCTGTGTCATAGTTGTAGTATCTTCGATCCCATCTGTTTCACCAAGAAAATGCGTATGTGTGTATGTGTGTGTATAGATATATGACTCTCTACTATAGAGTAATTGTCTGAATGGGGAATATGCGATGAGGTGCGTAATCTATATGGATGCAATGTTGTTTGTTCTTATAAACGGACACCTACAGATTGTATGAGACGAGTGCGTTGCCGATGACGGAAGATAAGAAAATAAAAAATCAGAACAAAGAGGGAAGCGAAGAAATATAAGTATTTTGTGAGTGGATGATGCCTCACTTACCAATCTTTTGTGTTTCTTTATCTCTATATAGTTTGCGATTACACACAACACGCTACGTCTCGATGATCAAGAGGAAATAACCGGGTTGGGCGCAAAGGAAAAATTGCGATAAAAAAAACTAAAAGTTACAGAACAAAAGAAACGGGCAGAAAAAAAGCAATTCAAAAAGTGTGTGAAAAAAAACGCCGAAACAGGCAAGCAGAAGAGAAGAAAAAACGTTTCTTTTTTTCTTCCCCTCTTCCTCTCCTGCCGTTTCTGTGTGTTGCCGGAAAAAACGAGTGCCCGCGGAATATGCAGCAGGTTTTTCCGGCGGCCTTCTACGGGAAGAACCCCCCCTCCTCGACCAATCGCACCCGAGAGATTTTAACGCTTTTCCCTTGGAAGCTTCGACTTCGAATGGAAGCACGGAAAAATTGACAAAAAGGACAAGAAAATAATTGAAGCAGAGCATCGGGCACAGAAACAGCCGCACACAGCAGCTTCCCTCCTATTTCTGAACGGGCGGGCGCCGGGCACGGCTGTGGCGCGCACACAGAACAGCGCGGAGAGGGAGGGGAGCCGCTGCGACGTTCGCTGGGAAAAGGGGCCGCTGCAGCACAGAGAGAGAAATCGCAGTGGGGGGGCGCCCGTGGCATCGCTTTAGCGGGCGGGTGGCAGCGGCCGTCAGCGTACACGGGCCTGGGTCTGTGGTCTGGGTTAGTCAGTGGCTGAGCAACCGCGCAGAGTGCGCGCGGCGTTTACGACACCGCGACGAGGACAATCAGGAGGGCGAGGCAGCCCACGATCAGAGCGGCGAGGCAGCAGCGGCTGTTCGTGCGCTGTTTCTCAGCGGCGCGGCGCAGGTCGCGGGAGGCATCTGCAGCGCTGCCCGCGGCAGAGTCGATGTTTTGGGCGACAGAGTCCACCTGCGCGCCCTGTTGCTTCACGAGGTGAGCCAGCTCTTTGAAGATCGTGTTCACCTCTGTGGTGGCGTGTTGCAACGATGCGACTCTGTCGTGTCTTTCGGATTGCAATATAGACTGGTACTCGACTTCTTGTTGAGAGGCCAGTTGTGGTTGCTGTTGCTGTTGTTGTTGAAGCAGCAAGGGCGTTGTTGCCTCCGGCAACAACCCCTGAGGGTCGTCGCTGTAGCTATTCTTGTCCACAGCGAGTCCCCTATTTTCGAGTGCGTGAAATTCGGCCACTAAAGCGTCGTAGTCTCCGCGCAGTGCACTCGGTATAGGGACACCGTTCTGGATCCTCCCCAAAATATCGTCACAGTTGCGAATTCTAGATACCCATTGCTCTGAAACATTGGGATCCTCCTGTGTTCTCGTTCCTCGTTCCACTTGCCTTCGTACCCTTCTCAACACTTTTACATTGTTGTTGAGTAAGACAAGCAATTCAGTAATATCCTCACCCATGCCTTAGATATTGTTTTTTTTTTGTGTACTCAACTTAATTTGACTATGATCCAGGTAATCACACGTCATTTATCAGTCCAGTCCACTTACACATACACTTCCACGCACCATTATATATACGTGTTACGATATATAGTACAATTTTTTTTGTTTTGTTTTTTTTATTTTTTATTTTTTCATAGTTTCCTCTTTCAGGGCTTTGCATTCTCGGTGCCCGGGTTCAGTCAGTAGAAGACCTCGTCGTCTCGAGGGTAGCTGCTCTGGTTCTTCTTGCTCTTCCGCCGCTGGTCCTCCAGATCGAAGTCCTGCTCCAGTTCGAAGATCTCCTCCGCGTCCCTGTGGCCAGCACCCCTCCTCGGGTCCTCGAAGTATTGCTCGGGCGGTTGCACGGGCTGGTACACCACGTTCGGTGGCTGTCTCGCGTTGGCGAACTGCGGTATCGCACCGGTCCCACTCCTACCACTGCCCCGGCAACACCAGCAGCAGAACTGCCCTATGCCAGAAGCACCTTGGTTGCAACACGTTATGAACGCACCGATGAGCCACAGGAATAGAACACCGGCGAGACAGATCCCAATAATCGCTATAATCTTGCACGGTTTGTCCGCCATACACGAGTCCCAATTCCGGAACGATTTCGTCGTGTGCTTGATGTCATCCGTCCAACCCCTCTTCGGATAACTCATTTGTGTAGTTGCGCGTGTCGTAGTATACCACGAACCCCTGCTTCTACAAAGTTGCAAGGGTCTGTCAACGTGGCCTCTCTTAAATACCCAGACGGTCGAGAAATTCCAAAAAAAATAAAATGATTAAATAATGCAGAAGGGGAAAAGATTATATAATTTTTGTTCTGTGCGGCTGTTTCTCAAAGAAGCATGTGCTACTGTTCTAGCAGTTGGGCCTACCTAAAAACGTACACAGTTCAACATATTACACAGCAACCTCCCCCACTGGTCTTGTCTACCGTGGCAGTGGCGGTCCCCTTCGGGTTATTCGCGGTCTTCTGGTTCGAGCCATCCCCCTCCTGCGAAGTTTTCCTCCCCTTCGCAGTCCTCTGCCTCTTGACGTTGTTCGTCGGGGCGTGCGAGGCGTGCCCCGTTTCTGTAGTTGTGAGAGGGGTGACCGTGGGGGCACCGCCGCTGCGCAGGGGCAGGCTGTTGCTCTCTACTGCACTAGTAGGCGTCCGCGACATTCTTCGCGTGTCCATCCGCTGCATTGGCTGCGCGGATGGGAGACCAGAGTAGTCCTCCGGTATGCTGTCGTTAGCGGGTCCTGCCGCCGCCGCCGTTGTGTCCGCGGCAGCTGTAGTGGCATCCTCGCCGGCTGTGCCCCCCATGGCGTCAGCCGGGTGATTAGCCACGTTGTACACACCACCTTTATCTCTGACGATCCTTGCCAGAGTGTAGAAACTTTCGTCTGTGTTGATCGCCTGTTTCGCAGACGTCTCCAAGAACGGCGCCTTCATCTGCTGTGCCAACGCTACACCTTCATCGTACGAGACCTGCCTCTCGTCCTCTAAGTCCGATTTATTTCCGATTACGACCACGGGCACGTAATCCGAGTCCTTCACACGCTGTATCTGCTGGTAGTAAGTCATCAACTCCTCAAAGGAGGTCCTGGACGTCACGCTGTACACCAGCAAAAAACCTTCCCCTGTCCGCATGTACTGTTCTCGCATGGCAGAGTACTCCTCTTGCCCTGCCGTGTCTAGTATATCCAGCACTTTCACTTGTCCGTCCAAGATCACCTGTTTCCTGTACGAATCCTCGATCGTCGGGTCATACTCGTCGACAAAATGCGAATGGATAAACCGAATCGTCAACGCGGATTTCCCAACACCACCTCCTCCAACCACTACAGCTTTACACTCCCTTCCGTTTGACATATCGGGCATTTTCCAGTATTGAGAAACCCCACTAGAGAAAACTCAAAGAAAAAAAAAAAAGATGAATATTACAAAAGTGGTTTCCCTTGACTTCTTGAGCGTACTCAAGGCTCTCTCGAGGATCAACCTTGTTCAACCTTGCTCAGCAGTGCCCCACTCTCTCTTATAAAGCGATGCGGCAGCTCTTGGCAAGAAAAAAATTATCAGGACGAAAAACCGCCCAAAAAATTTGTGTGTTTCTTTTTTGGCCAAACGGTTTCCCTTTTCGGTTTTTCCGGTTTTCTGCGTCCCTTTTTTCTTCTGGTTCTATTGTTCTGTGATTTCAGCGGGCGCGGCGGCACGTGTCCGCTGCTTGGTTTCGCCGTTTGACACACCGCCGAGTAGGGTTCCACGTAGTGGGTTCCACGCAGTGGGTGGCCCTGTTGTAGGGGTCTAGCTTGGCGATGCGCGCACGTTAGTAAGAATTTGTAAGGTTTGTTTGATGTTGCGGGAAGAACACGGTACATTCCTGTTCTGTGGCAGCGGGAGGAGAAGACGATGCAGAGCGCTTCCCATTTGTTTACATGTTTTCAGTGGTGTATCCATCCCCCCTGCAGAAGGTAATCCGGGAGGCACTGAAGAAAATCTGTCTGTATACGACAGGGTTTTGCCGAAGACAAAAAAAGCAGCCGGACAAGTTCTTCCGTGCTCCCGGAAAAACTAATCCCAGTTTATTAAGTAACCGTAACACAGGAGGACTACATATACGTAATAGTTACTGTCAACTGCATGCGTCTTTGCAAGAAATCAATCATACCCGCTCGAGGGGCAACGCAGCCCTGGAGAGTACAACCCGCTGGCAGCATTATGCCCGCCCCGCGGTTCGAACGCGGGACCCGCTGTTTTTCCCGTCAAAATCTCCTCCCGGTCGACCGGGAATTCGGGAATTCGTCGTCACGCATATTTTATTGCGATTATTTGTCACGCTCCAACACATAGCGGCTCTTAAGTGTGCGAGATCGGCTTTGTGGGCGGTAGCATACGTATATATAAGGAAGGCTGTCCATTGCCGCTAGATGGGTTGTCGGGGCGCAGGAGTCACTGAAGAGTGAGGTCCCCAGGGCAAGAGTGTGTGCGTGCGTGTGGTTATTCATTCATTTATTTATTTATTTATTAATTGATGTCCGACTCGACGATCTCGGAGGAAGCCGCTGGTATAGTGCCCGCTGACCTTGCAGTTGAGGCGTCGCCGATCAGGGAGAATTTGAAGTCGCTGGCTGCCGGTGGGGTCGGTGGTGTGTGTGCTGTGCTGACGGGCCACCCGTTCGATCTCGTGAAAGTGAGGTGTCAGAACGGGATGGCCAGTTCTACTTCGGGCGCCGTGCTGAAGATTATGGCCGATGCGAGGGCGCAGACGGGGCCAATTGCAGTCAACGCGGTGAAGGGGTTTTACAAAGGTGTGATCCCACCACTCGTCGGGGTCACCCCCATCTTTGCCGTGTCGTTTTGGGGGTACGACGTGGGGAAGAGACTGGTCAATTGGAACGGCGAGCAGGGGGCAACTTTGTCCATGGCTCAGATGGCCACGGCAGGGTTCATCAGTGCGGTTCCAACAACTCTCGTGACTGCCCCGACAGAGAGGGTCAAAGTCATCCTGCAAACAAACACGGGTGGGTCCTTCGTGTCCGCAGCGCGCGGTATCGTTAAGACAGGAGGCGTTTCGTCCCTGTTCAAGGGTTCCCTCGCGACTCTCGCAAGAGACGGACCCGGGTCCGCACTTTACTTCGCATCGTACGAGATCTCGAAAAACTACTTGAACAAACACAGCGGGAGCACGAAGGAGGGTGAAATCAGCATTGCAAATGTATGTCTTGCCGGTGGGATCGCTGGTATGTCCATGTGGCTTGCTGTTTTCCCGATCGACACGATAAAGACGAAACTCCAGGCTTCGTCCGGTGCCTCGCAATCGATGGTCCAAGCGACAAGAGAGATTTACTTGACGCGGGGCGGTATCAAGGGGTTTTTCCCCGGGTTGGGTCCAGCTCTCATGAGATCGTTCCCGGCAAACGCAGCAACCTTTTTGGGGGTCGAGATGACGCACTCACTATTTAAGAAGTATAACGTTTAATAACAATACAAGGAAGTAGAATCGTACAGGCGTTCTTCTACAATGTAACTCGTATCTAAAAAGAAAGATTTTATCCAGTAGTATATATCTGTAAACATAAAGCATCACAATGCAGCGTCAACTTGGTTCACCCAGCCGTCAGGTTTCTTCATGTCGTTGACGGTGAAGTACTTGGCGGTACAGGAGAACCCGTGGAAAGTGAAATCGCTCGCTGGGTTACAGTCACACTTACCCCTCAATCTGACTTCTGGGTCCAGCGGACAAGAGTGGAAGGGCATGTGGAAGTATCCCACGTCGTCGAAGAAATGGATCTCGCTACGGTCTAGGAACAACGCAGCAGCAATGGAGTGCACTGGTGCGTCCCCCCATCTCTCGTAGAAGAACCCACCAGCTTGGTCCAAATAGTCGAAGTACGCCGAGTACGCGTCACCCCTCCACAAGTCAAGGGCACCGATTTCGAAGTTGGACCAGAAATGGCACATGTTGTACGAAAGTCCGTTGTCGTCCGAGATGAAGTCCATCATATTATTAGGGTGGATAAACTCCGGGTGCAATTCCATGAAGTCACGGGTCGTCTTCCAAAGAGACTTGATCGTGGCCTCGTATTCGTGGATTGAGATCGCAAACCCGTACTTCTTGTTGTTCTCTCTCATGAACTTGAAGATATCGTAGTCGATGTCACAATGCAACAGCACATCAGGCTCCACACGCCAGTACCAGTCGTATTCATCCATGACTGACTGTCTGTAGAAAAACCCGGATTCGAACCGACACATGTGCCTGTACGAGACCGAGTCACCGTAGATGATTTTATCCTCTCTCATTTGGTCTCTCACTCTGGCCGCCTTCTTCTGGTCAATCCAGGAGGGGAACGACCAGTGTTCCTTGGGGATTAGCCCAAACTTGGAGGTACCACTGACCAGTGCGCTGACGGTGTCCTTGAACTCGTCAGTGAATTCCTCGTCGTTTAAGAAAACCCAGTCGTAGTTGAACTTATGGTTGAACCTGTCCTCCACGGATTTGATGGAGGGCAACAACGAGTACAAATCCGAGTTTCTCACCAAAGTCACGAAAGTGGCCTTTTCCTTGGGGCCCGTATACTTCGGATACGAGACCGTTCTGTACTGATACCCAGTTTTTGCATTCTTGACCGCACTCTTCCCAGCGGACAATTGAGTGTTGGAGACAGAGTTCCCGTGGGAGGAGACCGATGCACCTTGGAACACGATGTAAAAAGTCAAAAGACCAATTACAGCAATGGCAATCTTCTTGTACAGATTCTTTTTATCTGAACTAATGATCAGAGCTGCCATTTTTTCACGTCCCGTTGTAGTGTGCGTCTAGTAGAAAATTTCTCAGCTAATTGAAACTCTCAAGAAGCAACAACGGAAGTCAGATCCGACCGATAGAGTATTACGAATGTTATTAAGTATGTTCAGGATTAACGATGGAAGAAAAAAAGTGAAAAAAAAAAATTTCGACATGCTGTCCTTCTTGTTGTTCGGTGTTGTATGTGTTTTTTTTTGCAGCCTTGAGAAAAAAAGGTCCCAAAGAGGATACAATTTAGAAGTTTGAACGCGTGATTAACTAATACTGCACAGACTGAGAAACAGTGGGTCGAGGTGAGGCGGGGTTGGAGCGTGGGGGAGCACGGTGGCAGCTCTAACTCCCTTTGGCATCCTGGCCCGGGGGCTATAACAGACTGTACTCACCCTGGAAGTCGTTCGGTGGTTGTCCCTCCACGCACTGTGGGGTCACTCCATAGCAAAAGTGCCTACCTGTAGGGAAAGTCACAGCGTTTCTCTGAAAATTACCCTTTCCGGTAATAAGACTGAGATCTGGAAGGACTTCCGTTTTGGGACATATGACGCGTGGTGTTACCCGGTTTTACAGTTTTTTTAGTTTTTTTATTTTTTTCTGGAAAAAAAAGTTGGCGAAGAAAAAATGACACAACATGAAGCGAAGTGAGGTGGATGTGATGAGCCCGGCAGATTGGTTTCCTGGAGCTGGTTAAGATACACAGATAGTTTTTTCTTTAGTAATAAAAAAACACATTTTCCATCAGTTATGTCTGCTGTATTGCGTGCTGCGGTGGGTGAACGTGCCAGCCTGGAACGGCAATCAACGGAAACACGCGGCAAAAGATCTATCTCTTCCACTCTGATGAACTTCTTCAAAAACATGAAAAGGGGCGAGGTCAGTCCCGATGGTGATGGTACCCGTCATGGGAAGAAGAGGCAGAAAATTCAAGAGATTCCTGGGGACGACTCGTATCCCGATATTCAAGGTTCTAGCTCTGCTAACAATTCTGTACTGTATCGTCAAGGTGAGAACCGTGTGACACAACAAAGTGAACCACCACAGGCTGAATTTTCTGAGCCCCTGATTTTGTACGAACCTGAAGAACCAAATGAGAGACCACCAGTGCTCCCCATACTGCCCTTGCAACGGCTACGGATTTTAAGGGAGAAACAGAAGTTGCGGATGAGCAACGATGCAAGAATACTCGCTCAGAATACTACCCGATCAAAACCACAGGAACCTTGGGCTTCTGAGAAGCAACTATCGGAGTCGCCTACGGTCTCTCTACCGTCTACATCGAGTAATTTTGACCATAGTGTCATCTATCACAAGTCCTCCACACCTTCCCCAGTAAAGAAACCGTTGCAGTACAAGAAGCAAAGAGAGGACAATAAACGTCGTAAGAACGGGTTAAACATCAGTGAGCCAATGTTAAAACTAGACGGGAAGGTGTCAAAGAAGACGACAAAGAAGAATGGTTTGAAGAATAAAGGTACCAAATGGTCCGGTTATTTCGAATACGATTTGTCTGAATATGAGACTTCGCCATCAAATATACCAACGAAGGGTGAAAGTAACACGGTCCCAGGTGCAACGATGGATGTTTCCTCTACTGAGTTACCAATCGGTGTCTCGAGTTCGTCGTTAAAACCAGTCACAACAGAATCAGAAGGCCAATTATCCGATACTCAAAAGAGCTTGCTACTAAACGGTATCAAAACAGCTACAACCCCAATCGTAAAGGAAAAGAAAATACCTGTCACAAAGATAGTCACACCAGCTGCAGCGGGTAAAACAGCAGCGGGCAAAGACAAGAAATTTACAGCACCTACAATGGGTTTTGATTTCATTGGTATCGACTCCTCAAAGAAGTCCGCTTCAACTACGGAGGGAGTACCATCCCTCACCATCAATAAAAACGTGAAAACGAGTTCTACTGCCACTGTGCAAACAACAAGTGCAACTTTTTCATTCGGTAGTAAACCTCGAATTCCTATACAGAATCGCATTGAGGAGGTCGACGACAACTTAGACGATGAACCGAGACGGAAGGCCCCCATTGGAGCTCCTGCGACAATGCCAAAATCTGCACTAAAGGGTCCTGGTGTAGGCAATGGAAATGCCACAACTCCTTTATCTTTCAATCTTGGCGGCAAAAAAGATGCGGCTGATAGCCCTGAAAAGAAAACCCCAGTACCAACCTTCAGCTTTGGCAAATCCTCTGCTGGTGGAACGAAAACTGAAACCGAACCACCTTCCAAAAAGCCTGCCTTTTCATTCCAGACAGCCACATCCAATAAATCAGATACAGCTACTACCGAGCCAGCTAAGAAAAAGCCGGCGTTTTCGTTTGGATCTTCTGAGACATCCGATGAACCATCGAAAAAGAAGCTCAGCTTTTCCTTTGCACCAAAAATGGCAGATGGGAATGCACCAACACCAAAGTCTCCAGCATTTTCATTTGGCAGCAGTCAAAAAGAGAATGGCACAGAGAAGAGCGCGTCTGCGCTTACCTCCAATTTTGGTTTAAACAAACCTGTGGTCCCCGAAAAAAAGGATGAGCCGGTGACAAAGCCTTCCAATGGATTTTCGTTCAATGCCCCAACATCTTCTAAGGGAGAACCAGCTGAAAGTAAACCACAAACTAAACCTTTCACGTTTGCCAAACTACCGGTAGAACAAACAAATGATTCGACCACCACAAAGCCGTCGTTTGCCTTTCAAAAACCTTCTGATACCGGATCGACACCAGCTGCAAGTACACCGCCGTTATTTTCGTTACCTAAGGAGACCGCACCACCTACCTCTTTACCTGGGTTAAACGGAGCAACTACAAAACGGACTTTTAATTTCGGGGCAAACAATGGTACCGCAGCTGCACAAGAAAAAACAACCTCGCCGCAACCGTCAGGAAGTGCACCACCACCATCATTCAGTTTCAACAGGCCCTTGGCACCAGGTGGTAGTAACACGCAGTTGAATAAAGAGGCGGGCAAGCTTGGTGTTAGTTTCAACAATCCCTTGTTGAATAGCACCAACAGTAACTCCACTCCAAACCTGTTCTCTGGCGCTCCCTCGTCATCTGCATCTCTCGTAAATAATGCTGGCAGTGGTGGATTTAATTTTGGTGCTACCCCTGCACCATCTACTGCTGCGAACGCGGCACCTTCCTTATTTGGTGGTAATCCAAATGCGCCAACTGGGTCTGCCCCTGGTGGTGCTGGTGCTCCCTTGGCATTTAATTTTGGTGCGCAAAACAGTGCACCCGCTGGAAACACATTTGCATCCAACACCCAGGCAGGTGTGAACCCACTTCTTTCTGGCAACAGTAACCTAGGTTCGGGTGGGTCCGTCTTTGGCGGTAATAGCGGCCCTGCTCCCGTTGGCGGGTTCAATCCAACGGGTCCCTTCAGCGCAGGCATGAACCAGGGTAATGCTGCGAACTTCAACCTTCAGAGTGCCCCTCAGCAACCGGCCATGTTCAATCCATCAATGCAACCTAATTTGAATTTTGGTCCCTCAAATTCCGCGGATCCAGCTGCCATATTCTCATCGCCGTCGCCTCCGGTCACAAATAATACACCCCAGCCAGGTTCGATGATTTCTCAAAGAAAGATCGCCAGGATGAGGGGTCCTCGCCGTTAGGGTGGGGGGTAAGATATGGGCATTTTATTAGACTTCTCGATGTACCTTTCATATATTGTAGACATACATTTAGATATCTGACCTTCATTATGACAAAAAAAAAACTGGCATGAGAATATAGCAGACTATGATTCTTTGCATGATGATCGTTGCAGATTCAATGCACTGAACCGGGGTGGGCGATGAGCTTTGATATATTGAATGGGGTTGACCTACCCTCATTCTTACTCGGTTTTGTCAGTTGCATATTCCTCTATTTTATAAGTCCAGGGTTTGTGCTGATCCTTGGAGGCTTGGTCAGTTTCTTCAAAGTGCTCTTTCTGATCCTGATTGCCGCCTTTGCCGCCTTTTTAGTGGTGTATACCAAAGGTCAAGATGATAGAAGGGTACGTGGTTTGTCTCAGGAATCTACTCCAGCTCCAGTCCAAGCGAGTAAGAGGGGTGATGGTGGTGTGAAGTACTTCAATATTCCGATTACCAAGGAAAAGAAGGCAGCAAACGTGCAAAGAGCACCCTTCCCAGACAATGAGAGCACTGGTATGATTTTCCAAGAGAGTGATGTGTATGAGGAGAAGATGCATACAAAGACCAGAAGACGGGGATCCGCATATTCGGTGGATACTGTAACGGAGAGGGGAGCTGGTAAGAGTGTTATAGAGGGCGTCATCCCAAATAAAACAATACGATACGATAATTTTGTCAGAATGGCAGGAAAAAAACGCCCAGACCGTTGAAGGTTAGACATCATTTGCATTACGTGGTGACATTTGGGAGGCACGATTCGGGGAGAGATAGATGTGCAAAAATTATGTTCTTTTGTTGTATAATTTTTTATATTATAAAATAACTAGAATACTTCATATGAAAGATATAATAAACGCAAAATTCATTTGATAGTTATTATTATGACCTAGTTCAAGTTTGGGTTCCCTTTTGACTTTAAGGTTATTTAATGGGTTTCGGATGGGATTTCGAAAACAATTTGCTTACCGGTCAGCTTGTTGTAGACAGCTTGGAAGGATTCCAATTTGTAGTCGATTTGTTGGACGTCCTTGGAGTCCAACAAGATTTTTTGGATCTTGTTACCACCGACGAGGTATCTGACTCTCTTGCCGACAACTTCGGTTGGGAAGACCATGTCTTCCAAGATCTTGTCGTGGACGGCAGTCAAAGTTCTGGATCTTGGTCTCTTTTGGTTTTGTCTGGAACCTCTGGCTGGCTTAGGCAAGATTCTTCTTTCGGCCAAGAAGATCAAGTGACGGTCTGGGAACTTCTTTTCCAATTCACGGGTCAATTTGGTTTGGACTTTGTGGAAACCGGCTAGAGATGGGACTGGGACGAAAATGACCAAAGCCTTCTTACCACCGGAAACTTCGATCTGGAATGAAAAATGTAATGGAAAAAGGTTAAACTTACAAGTAGTTGTAAGTTTAAACAATTCAATGATATGAAACTGTTAGTACTCTTGATGGTTCTCAATGATGACTGGAGAAAAGAGAAAAGATCGTAGAAAATATGACGAGGAACGGGTAGTAGAATGAACGTCTACCACGAAGTGGGAACCGCTTCCCCGCCAATAAGACAACCTTCAAAACATTATTCTCTTTATGCTCTCCCTCTCTTTGTCTCTAGTACAAATCAGCCTGATAATAGTAAAATAATACGACATACTTCTCTGATGGACTTGAACTGCAAAGGTCTCAAGTCAGCCTTCATCTCTGGAGAGGAGTTCTCCAATTCGACAAAGGCTTGGGCAACCTGCAATTCCAATTCAGTTGGAGCTTGGGACAAAATCTTGCTAGACATCGTTTATTTGATTTGCTTTGCTTTGCTTGTATCTGGGTCGAGTTCGGGGAAGTACCTTTAGTAACCAACAACAAAAAGCACTGCGCAAGCCTGCAAATAACCAAAAGGTGTATCAAATGAAAAGTCAGATGGAAATTCCCATACAACTCCAATTGCTACGAGAGTTGCTCTGAGAGAGAGAGAGACACTGTGTGAGGGTCCCAGCTACGATAGCGCGTGTCGTTTCGCGGGTAAGCGCGATGCCGTGACAACACACGCACATTGAGTTTCCCGCTGTGCGTGGCACGTTGGGCCCCCCGGCAGTGGGACCCGTAGCCGGGATGCCCGTGGCAGCCCAGCCCACCCCCCAATGGCGCAAGGCGGGGCCGTGGTAGGGGAAGTGAGCCCAGCAGGAGCCCTGCGGCAGGGACCCCTCCCACTGGACGGAGAGGGCAGACCCTGTCCAGAACACCAGCTCCATTCTGTAAAACGTTCCCAGAATTTCCTGATTGGGAGCATCCCGGAGAAAAAATACAAACTGCAATGTTCATACAAAAAAAGGCGATTGGGTGTCTGGGTGCACCCAGCCGTCCCGTTTCTGCTCAACCCACCCCTTGCCCCCACGCGATTCCTCTCCGCAACAATATTTTTATAACACCGGGGATTCCCCTTTTTTATTCTATCGACAACGGTATCTTATTCGTCACAGCGTACCCAGGAATGGACCCAGGAGTAAACCACCATACTCCATACAGAGCGGCTCACTAGCACCCCTCTCCTTCCCCCTTTTCGCAGGTCTACGGCAGTGCACTCCGGGCCCCTTTTGACCGCACGTTTTGTATGAAAATTGGGCGCAGATCTCAAGTACCATCCCTCACCCCCCCCCCCCCACACACACACACACACGCCGCTCCAAGTTATACGCTTGCTTAGCTGACCAGGGCGTAACAAGAGACCCGTCTACTGTAATCAATTCTTGCTCCTATAGTTTCCCGAACAACAGGGGCGGGGGGACAGTAACAATAGCATTGTTAGCAGGAATAACCCTCCTCTGGTGAGCGTCTGACACTTCACAGTCCCCCTTTCAATATGGTATATAACCCCATATCTCTTAGTAGCTAGGGCATCGATTTTTTCTGCTTACATCAGTTTTATTTTTCAGTGAAGCCTTTTTTTTTGTTCGTACGGCCCTTCGATTTTTTACTATGTGCGGCGCCCCCATTTTGATTATATAAGAGAGAATACCATCTCATCGTCTATATCTCATTGCTTATAATTAGCTGTCCAGACAAAAGAAACCCCAAGCACAAATGTCACAAAGTATACCTGATGTCTCGTCCCTCCCCCAGCTCGAAAACCCGCTCGAAAACGCCAAGAGAGCAGCGTCGTACAGGGCCGTTGACGAAAACTTGAAGTTCAAAGAACACAAGGTCATAGGTGTTGGTTCTGGTTCCACGGTCGTTTACATTGCTGAAAGATTGGGCCAGTACTTGAAGGACCCAAAATACACCGAGTACGTCTCCAAGTTTGTGTGCATCCCCACCGGGTTTCAATCGCAGGATTTGATCTTGAAGAACGGTCTGCAGCTGAGCTCGATAGAGCAACACCCAAAGATCGACATTGCGTTCGACGGTGCGGACGAGGTGGACGTGAACATGCAGCTGATCAAAGGTGGTGGTGCGTGTCTGTTCCAAGAGAAACTGGTGAGCACCAGTGCAGACATATTCATCGTTGTCGCAGACAGCAGGAAGAGATCGTCCAAAAATTTGGGGGAAGGTTGGAGGCAAGGTGTCCCCATCGAGGTGGTTCCATCCGCTTACGTCCGCGTGTTGCACGATTTGAAGGAGGAATTGGGGGCTGTGTCCGCCAACATTAGAGAAGGTGGGAAGTCGAAAGCTGGGCCAGTGGTCACGGACAACAATAACTTCATCATCGACGCCGATTTCGGCGAGATAGAGAACCCGTACGAGCTGCACAAACAGATCAAACTGCTCGTTGGTGTCGTTGAAACCGGGTTGTTCGTTGACAACGCAGTCAAGGCATACTTCGGGAACCCTGATGGTACCGTGGCAACCATGTCAAAGTGATAGGGCCGTACGTACACATCTCTGTATACTTTAGTCTTATTGGAATTATATTTTGTTAAAAGTCTCTTGTCCTTATCCCACTGGTACTTATACCATTGATAGAAGCAAAAGGTGGGGTTTGCTGTGCATGCTTCCCAACGTGGCGCTTAATGTTTTTCTTACACCTTTTTATATGTTTCATAAATCTTCATATATTCTTGTTTATTGGAATAACAATTTTGCCTAAAATATAATAATCACATAGATGTGAAAGGGTCAGCCGCAGTGATAACTTAGCTTGATAATTAGTATTAGTATGATTATAATGAATAAATATAAGCAAGTATAGCTTTGTATTAGGGGATAGTAACTAGAATTATCAGAGATTAAACAGAGGTTCCGTATTTGCAAGAGAAGATGAAGGAAAAAACGTTCATTACCGCTTGGCGGTATTGTTTGAGACCCACGATAGACCCTCGACCAGACCTTGCCCCGTAAGAGCGTTGCTCCCTATGACACACCACAGTTGGTTTTTCAGGTTTTTGTCCAGTTGCAAGAAATCTGAGACTTCTTGTGGTTTCATTGCACCCTTCAAATCCTGTTTATTGGCCCAAACCAAAAGCACCACTTTCTCCATTTCCTTCTCGCTGATCACACTGTACAGTTCCTCCTTCGCCTCGTTCATTCGCTGTCGATCGTCAGAGTCGATGACGAATATTAGAGCCGTCGTGGCGGGGAAGTAATGCCTCCACAGCGGCCGCAACCGCTCCTGTCCGCCTACATCCCACATGTTGAACTTGACATTCTTGTAGGCAACGGTCTCAACATTGAATCCAACCGTCGGGGTCGACGTCTTGATCTTATTCAGTTTCAACTTGTAAAGTATCGTCGTTTTACCAGCATTATCCAAACCGAGCATGAGGATTTTCATCTCGCGGGAACCGAAAAGTTTCCCCAGCGCCCTCGAAAACGCGTTACCCATTCCTATATTTTGATGCGAGTTACTAGAAATCTCTGGAATTGATAACCGAGGATCAAAACAACCCTTCCAACACGTTCCCGAACCACCGGACACGAAAACACTCTGCCCATCCGGCTGCTTGGCGATTCGAAGTCTCAAATTTTGCCCGAATTTAATTATATACAGTTTTTTCAGTATATATTTTCAAGGCGAAACGGGAAGGGAAGGGTTTGAACCCTGTTGGTCGAGAAGATTGCGATAGATGGGAGTTGCACCACTGGCGGGAGAGCACGTGTAATGCTTTTTGTGAATTGTATGTACACTGGCTCTTGATATACGTTATGTCTGTGATCTCTTTTTTTAATTTTAGGTTTAATCGATTTTAGCCCCATAGCCGCAGATTTCGGAGAAGTTACGATATGGTGTCGTTGAGATGGGAAGTTAAGAGGGCATACTAGAATCTGTCGGATGGCAAAATGATCGGAGATCGCTACCTGTGTTGCAAATGCACTGTGCTCATCGCTCGTTACTGGGCGGACCCAGGGACCGCCATCACCCGGACCGAAGGCTCTTTTCCCTTGCATTTTTCAGGCTCTCGGAAGTATGACGAGCTGATGAGGTTGGTTCGCCGGCTGGGTGTCGGTAAATTCTGGAGGGGGTGAGAGAGTGTGATTATATTAAGATTTAACCCAGGGTATGGGCATCAAACACTGAGGTTTGCTAATAGAAGGAGTCCCGGATTTATTTGCTTCGTTTATTACTACTATTATTATTATTGCTACCCTTCCCCATGCCAACGTTGGATTTTAGTATACCGCCGTCCCTGCCAGTGGACGTACAGGAGAAGCTCAATGAGCTGATCCAGGACTATAGAGATGAAAGTCTGACGGTTAAGGGTTATGAGAAAAAGCGTGCACGGATATTGGACAGGTACCAGGAGATGATGGGGCAGAAATTGATGCGGTCCGCGACAAATGTGGATAAACGGAAAAACATCCATATTCCAGGAAGGAACCAGAGTCTGTCTTCCACTTTAATAAACAAAAACCCAATATCCCCACGCTCATCTGTATATAGGAACTCTTTGAATGATCCACCCTCGTTGAAATCGCCTAGAAAGATTGGGACTACCAGTGAGTATGCGGATTCCCCACATTCAATATATCAGGTAACTACAAATTCGAACAAAATGTTCTCCGATCTTAGTAGCAGCAGTGATCTGTTGCGGACTCCTACAAGACAGAATGCTAAATCTGCCGGCAGGAACACATCGTCAGTGCAACTGTCTTTGCCCTCGCATGACGTTCTGGATGATAATCAGGAGTACGTCCCCATGATACCGCTGCTTCCGAGAGCAACTAATATCGACCACGCTGAGTTCTCACCGAATCAGTCGTCACTGTTGTCGATTCTGCGAGGAAGGTTCGAACATCAGGAGTCGCAGACGGCAATGATCGCGATAAATTCAAAGGGCAAAGAAACATTCATTACATGGGACAAACTGTATTTGAGGGCAGAGAAAGTCGCCCACGAATTGGGTAAGAGCAAACTGTACAAAATGGATAGAGTGCTTCTTTGGTATAACAAGTCAGAATCAATCACATTTATTGTCGCACTACTGGGCTGCTTTATCGCCGGAATGGTCGCCGTCCCGATATCCTTTGAAACTTACTCTCTAGCGGAAATAATGGAAATTATCAAATCAACAAACACAAAAACTATCTTAATATCCAACGAATGCCATAAACAACTGGATAGCTTACATTCTACTACCACGAACACAAAAGTGAAACTGAACAGAAATGAACTGTTCCAAGACATATCTTTTTTGCGAACAGATGACCTGGGGACCTACTCAAAAGCCAAAAAGCAATCTCCAACGTTTGAAGTACCGAATATCGCATACATAGAGTTTACGAGGACACCACTGGGGAGATTATCAGGGGTAGTCATGAAACATAACACACTGATCGAGCAATTCAATGCCATGGCCGATATCCTGAACTCCAAAAAGATGCCATACTGGAAAAAAACAAATATAAGGAAACCGTTTAACAGAAAAGTGCCGTTAACCATTGCCACGAAGGAAAGCAACGCGAAGTTTATGATATTGAATACACTGGACCCAACACGGTCTACAGGTCTCGTTCTTGGGGTGTTGTTTAACATCTTTTCTGGTAACGTTCTCGTTACTGTAGACAATAAGCTAATTACAAAATCAGGTGGCTACGAAAACTTAATTGATCGATACAGGGCTGATCTTCTATTAAACGATCAGTTGCAGTTGAAACAGATCGTCATCAACTATTTAGAAAATCCACTGGTCCTTGCTGAACGCAGAAAGCACAAATTTGACTTCACATGTATCAAATGTTGCCTCACAACCTGTACGACAATCGATACGGATGTCACAGAAATGGTGGTACATAAATGGCTGAAAAATCTGGGCTGTATTGACGCTCCGTTGTGTTATTCACCGGTTTTGACTTTGATTGACTTCGGGGGGATATTTGTAGCAACAAAGGACAAACTCGGTGGATTAGACAACTTCCCAATTCATAACTCAAAGCTGCGCTTGCAGGACGAACTATACGTGAACAAACAGAAATTGAGAGCCAATACGGTCGAACCCAGCATCACTGCAATGTTGAACTCCTCTGCATCGTTTAAGGATTACATCAAGCTAGAAACATTTGGCTTCCCAATGTCAAATACCATGCTTTGTGTGGTAAATCCTGACGATGCTACCTTAGTTCCGGATTTGTGTGTCGGTGAAATTTGGCTGTCATCGGATAATCTGGTCGATGAGTTTTATCAGATGGAAAAAGTTAACGAATTTGTTTTCAAGGCAAAATTAAATTACGCCAAGATGTTTACCTTTATCAACGAATCCAAAACCTCAAAAAGCACCGAATTACCAAAAGAAAGATTGCAGACAATTTTAAATGTATGTCCTGGCGGTACCCAATTTGTAAGAACGAAGCTGATGGGGTTTGTGCATAATGGTAAGATATACATTTTGTCACTCATTGAGGACATGTTTTTGCAAAATCAACTGATTCGTTTGCCTAACTGGTCACATACATCGGACGTATCGAGAGCTATACCCTCCCCCAGTACAACTAAGAAAAATGCGAGTGACTGCAAAACTGTCAAAAGTATTGAATCCAGCAATGTTAGTATTTCTGATCGGGTATCGATTTCCAACCAAAAGGGCAAACGAGTCGTGGAGACCCATTATTTACAACAAATAACGGAAACTCTTGTAAGAACAGTTGCCACTGTCTCGGATGTTTCTGCATTTGAGATCAACCGCCATAAGGAGGAACACATTTTGGTGATGGTTATAGAAAGTTCGTTAGCAAAGAAAAGGTCAATAGAATCCGTTAATACTGATATGTCCATAATTTCTACCACCGTGAAACAAAAGGAAGATTTAGAAAAGAAGATGAACGAATTGATTGATCAAATTTACAGAATTTTATGGATTTTCCACAAAATTCAACCAATGTGCATTGTCGTTGTACCGCGCGGTTCACTTCCAAGACGATATTGTTCTCTGGAACTGGCTAACAGTACTGTTGAAAGGAAGTTTGTTATGGGAGAGCTTGATTCCAAATTTGTGAAGTTCCAATTTGATAACATTATTTTGGATTTTATTCCGCACTCCAGTTATTACAACGAAAGCATATTTTCGGAGCACTTGTCCAGATTGAGGCGGGCTTACATAGAAGACATAGACTCGTACTACAAACAGTGTGGGAGCGAACTACCACTGAAATGGCAGACCTCAGGGATCGATTATAGAGATACATCCTACGATTTACGAACATCGAACAAACGATTGTCTGATTTTGAAAACATTTTGGATTTGATAGAGTGGAGAGTAAAGAAATTACCAAACGAATCCGCATTTACAGATGGGAGCGATGCCTCCTCAACAAGCTCCAACAACAACGATAATAATATCCACAAAAACGTGTCCTGGAAAACGTTTGACCAAATTGTGGGTGCCTGCCTCAAAAAGATTATTTCCTCAAAGACACCTCTGAAACCTGGTGACAAAGTTGTTATAATGTGTAAGAACTCTGTGGACTATGTTGCCATAGTGATGGCATGCCTATATTGCCACATGGTTATCATTCCGCTGGAACCAATTACGGAAGCAACTGCCGAGGAAGATTTGCAACTTCTCTCGGAGATTGTCAAGGGATATCGTGTGAAACGGCTTTTTATAGATGGAAGTTCCAATAACTTACTCATGAATAACAACACAGTATCTCGACATTTCAAGAGTATAAAAAACACCATGCCTAAGATTACAGTGGTTTCCAAACTGAAGCGTAAACATGGCGTAAACATTGCATTATTCAAAGACATTCTGGAGCTGAAATACAGCTGCAAAGTGGCCTCCAAAGCGAATTCTCTGCCTTGTATTATTTGGATCAACCAAGACCACTCTATAACTAACAAGCTCCACATCAAAATGAACCATTCAGCATTGATGAACTTCTGTAAGATTACCAAGGAGACCTTACAATTACCGACCACTTCACCCATCTTCTCCTTATGTAATTATACTACAGGATTTGGATTTATGTTGAGTTGTTTTATTGGGCCATATGTGGGCACTACGACCCATCTTTTTGATGTGGAAGAATTTTTATTGGCCCCGAAGGCTTTCCTACTTGGAATCCAGAATTTGAACACAAGAGATTTGTATTTTACATTAGGAATGTTCCATCGGGTATTGGAGAGAGCTAGCAGTGTACTGGTAAATGGATCTAAAGATGTTGCGTCCAACAAATCAAAAAACTTACACAAAAATACGTCCAATTTGATACCCTATTTCTTCAGAAATGTCAAAAACATTATGATAACTTTTGTTGGTAGACCCAGTTTCCTGTCTATTGAAAACCTGTTGGCTCGATATCAAAAAGTCGTTGTATCACTGTACCAGATCAATTTTGTATACCAACACCATTTCAATCCTATTGTATCGCTGAGGTCGTATTTAGATATCCCGCCCATCGATGTTTACCTGGACCCTGTGTCGTTACGTGAGGGTGTTATTAGGGAGGTGGATCCAACATCTTCGAGAGTGTACAATGCGCTCCGTTTGCAAGACTCTGGCGTTGTGCCCGTTTGTACCGACGTCACTATAGTCAACCCTGAGACTTTATTGCCATGCTTAGAAGGTGAAATCGGAGAGATTTGGTGCTGTTCGGAAGCGAACGTGTACGACTACGTTTTGTTCAATGCTAACGGCCAGCTAAGCAAGGATAAATTTATAACTGAGCAGTTTCAAAGCAAGTTCAATAAGGAAGTTGCTAATGGGTTAACCTACTTGCGTACCGGTGACCTTGGTTTTATCAGAAACATCCAAAGCACAAATCGCGAAGGTGATCTAATCAGTCTGAACCTTCTATACGTGCTCGGAAGTATTAACGAAACCGTAGATATACTTGGTCTGACTCATTTTGTAACAAATTTGGAGAAGACCGTGAGGGACGCACACCCGTCGATCATGAACTGTGTAATTTCGAAAGCTGGTGGGTTGCTTGTATGTCTCATACAATGCCGGAATGGGAAAGTTGAAAGGCATGGGAACTTGACTGCACTGGTGGTTGCTGCGTTGATGAGTAGTCATGGTGTGATTTTGGATTTGGTAAGTTTTGTGAAATTCGATCAGAATGGAGTTTGCAAAAAGAATTGGAATGTGAACCGCCACAATATCATGGAAAGCTGGTTTGATCAAGAACTCCGTATCGAATCCCAATTTGCAGTCAATTACGGTGAAAATATCTCCATTTATCTTCTGTCGGATTTCGAGAAGAATACTTAGTAGTACGCATAGAAGTCTTTGGATAGTCAATTTTCAGTTTGCTGCCTTTTGTTTTTGAATGTATTTTATCTATAGATATAAATATTGAGAACTAAGATTAAGTAACCATATTTGGCTTAAAACACAAATCTAGGATATGGATGGGATTGAGCTTACCGATTGTTGATACAACTATCAGTTGTGAAAATGTCTTTTCTTTGCCTCCTGTTTCGATGCAGTTCATTTACAGTTTCATTTGGACCTTCAAAAAGTAAGAGACTAAGAAAGGCAAACTGACGACCATGAGTGGGTATTGAATCATCAGGAAGAACGATACACACTCCATTTGAATTGGACTTGTCGCGTCCACCGGTGTATACGATGCTGTAAAGTAGATCAGAGTAGTCATGGTGGGCAAGTCCCATGTAATGGCGATGACGAAGAGCAACATCTTGTCGCTTTCCCAATTTACCCACCCTGCTTTGACCAATCTGTCACACCACAGGACACCGAAGATGGGCATGATACACTGTCTCAAGAACACCAGCACGCATGCTGATTTCCAGAAACCAGGGTACAATTTCCCAATTTTCAGTCTCCCCAGGGTTGCACCAAGTAGCATTAGACCGAAGGGTACGGACGCTGCGCCGATGTACGCTGAGAAATCCATGAAGAAACTGAGTGCCGGTTGCTGATCTGGAGCCTGCTTAATCTTCGGCGTGTTTTTCGTGGTGACGAACAGCGCCTTCACCCATGGAATGAATGCTATTATCAGGGCGAGGATCACTGCCATTGAGCATGGTCTCAGACAGTTTTTCATGAAGAACACGATGAAGGGGGTCAGTGGGAATTTCCGTAGCCAGTTTGGTAGTGAGGATCCGGACTCGGTGATATCCTTCTTGGAGACGGTTGCGTCTGAAGTAAGGATCTTGGTCAGGTTTGCCGTTTTGATCCTCTGTAGTGCGGACGACTGGGACCCCGTTGCTGATATGTGCGCGGACAGCACGTCTGAGGTGACCGAGGAACGTCTTCTCTTCCCGTATTGGTCGACGTTCGAGTATTCGTGGATGATATCTTGCATGTTTTGCGCTGGGAGGTCTCTTGTATCGATGGACCTTATCGACACAGATCTGTTAAGTTCGTTCTGTTGGTACGTGTAGGGGAAGTTTGGGTGTAAGTGTTGTGCATTACCATTGTAGAGTTCACTGTCCCTGCTTTGATTTTGATGCCTGTGGTGATGGTGGTGGTAATCTCTGTCTATATGGTACCCGTCCTCCTGGGATGTGTAAGCGATTGGTTGTGACAGAGTTCTTCTTGCCAAGTCTGAGGACAGGGATGCCTCGTCTGAGAAGATGGGTGTTATGACGGAGGACCCAGGAAGGGACTCTGTGGTGCGTAGACTAGGAGACGAGTTTAATGCTGGAGTTGACTGTTGCCCGCTGCGAGTGTGTGCAACGGCAGGTTGTTGCAGTGGGTCGACAGGAGTGTCGCTTGAGGACTGTGAATGCGGTGTGATCTTCTCTTGGCCATTATCCTTGGAAGGCAGTCTCTGGTTTGGTTGCGACTTCTCGTCTATATCGTCCTCCTCTGAGGAATTCTGCGGCAGCTCCTTTGGGGAGAAGTTACTCCCGTCCTCATCCATATCTTGCCCGTTTTCTGAGTTGTTGTGGGTCATGCTACTACTGCCCGACGAGATAGAATGTGACATTTCCGAGTCTCTAACCCCGTTTTCCTCGTCGTGGTAATGGAAATCGTTCTCTATGAGCCTAAACCCACCGAGGTTAAACACGCAGATCAGGAACATCGCCAAAAAGATAATGACGTTAGCAACGCCCTTTTCACCTTCCTCTGGGGTGAATATGAACCCCTGGTCCATGGTTTGGATGTAAGCGATGGGCAGATCCGAAATATTGGGGAACATCCCACCAGCGAGGATCCCCCCGCCCCACTCTTTGGGGACCCACATACACTTCCTCACTACGTAGGCGAAGAACAGACCTGTCAAAAACAGGATCACTGAGGTAAGACATATGATCCCGACTGATTTGATATCTTGGTCCTCTATGTTAGCGACGATCTTGTTGAAGGACAGGCATGGCAGCAGAACGGTCAGGACGATGTCTGATATGTACCGTGTAGCCTCTGCTGTCAGTATATTCAATTTAGCGAGAAGGAACCCGACGCCTATAATGAGGTATATTTTGATGATTGGTTTGACTGAAGCCCAGATGGCCTGGCCAAGCGTAATATGCGCCATCTATGGAGTGTGAATGTATAATTGGCTAGAGAGTATCTTGTAAATAACTAACTAGGCAGTACTAAGAAGAGGAAAGAAAGAAGAAGAAGAAGAAGAAGAAGAAGAAGAAGAAGAAGAAGAAGAAGAAGAAGAAGTGTATGTATATATGCGTGAATGTTTCCGTATTCCTTGTGGGTCAGTATCGCGCGAGGGGAACCTTGACACAAGGCACCGACTACAGCGTGTGGATGCATATATATAGCACCGAGTAAGAGGGGATACGCTGTAAATCGGGTCTCTGCCAAAGGCAAGAAATTTCGAAGAATTCTGAACCACCCGTTGGGAAAAAGAAACGAGGGTTTGTCCCGAAGCGGAAGGAGCGAGGCGGTGTGCTGCGGGATTTCTCTGCGGAGGGCGCCGCGGTGGCCCGTGACTCCCACCCGCCCACCCCCACGCAACGCAGAAAGCGTGGGGGTGGGCGGGCAGTTGGGCGTGGGTGGGGCGCTGGGGCAGCGTGTTTAAAGCACTCGCGGCGATGTCTGCGCGGTGCGCGGTGGGGCCCCTGTAGCACACAGGTCTTGTGCCACCGCCGGGTTACCACCGGTGGTTACCACCCCGCCGTCACATGCAGATCACGTGCGAATCACGTGCGAATCACGTGCGAGTCACGTGGGACGAATTTGTTTTTCGGCTTCTCCGTACTTGTCACTTTGCACGGCCTGGTACGTTGAACCTGTACCAAGGTACTAATGGATATAGAGTAGAAGCCCGATGTGTTTGAAGCTGTGCTTTAGGGCAGCAGCCAGTGCCAGTGTTTTTATCGGAGATTCTCCGCTGTGGAACACCCCATCTACTGACCACCCCCCCTCCACAATATGGTGTTCTCCTACGAGCACTACATGAACCTGCTGTCCCATTTGGAGTGCGCTTCGGAGACAGTACCGCCAGATATCGCAAGACGAATAGTGTCGCATGCAGTGGCACCAGTGATCACAGTCACGTCGAGTCTCGCGCTCGATGATCACGTCATGGAGAGCTACGCAGTGCAGTCCGCGTACCTCTTGTTCAGGCTCTTTGGCGGGTGTATCTCCGACAGAGACCAGTTGATGGAACATTACACGCTGGATGACAGCTCCTCTTCGACCGGTGGTCGCTCCAGAAAGAGATCAAATAGTTTATTCCAACGAGACGCAACACAGTCACAGTTTATAAGGTTCGCACAGCCGTTGCCAGATCTACTGCGGTCGTACACGGAACAGCAGGGACTATTCGATAACGATTCCCTGGAGTGGTACCTGACACATTACCTCTCTTGGATCCAAAAATTGACAGCCACTGATCCGACACCGTCATCACCACAGCAAACAGAGCAGTTGCCTCTCCCGCATAAACTGCTACGCAATGCTGTATACCATAACTTCTTTGCTCTCGCTGTATCCTCAACAACTAGAATCTCACCCTTTGAGACATTCAACGTCCCAGTGATGAATCTGATTGCCATTGACGTATCCAGGGGGCAAGATTACGAAGTGGTAAGAGACCTGGTGACAACTTTCAAGAATTTGAACAAGTTCCTAGAGGATTTCCCAGTCTTCATCAATGTTAACGATATTCTCCCCGTGATTGTACTGTGCTACGATGCAGCAGAGGAGTCCCAACTGGCCACATGTGAGCAATTACAACGCAAGATCAAGAAGTGTTTATTCGTAGATAGTATCCCGTTGGCACTTTGGGACAAGGATCCAGAATCGCCGCTTGTGCCGCTGCATGAACCGATAATGTCCTCTCTGGATGAAATTGTGAAATTCTACAGTTCGAATAGCAGTGGCAATGCAGGTGAGGAAGACGATGGTAGGGATGGCCACTCAAGAGCCGCACTGCCGTTAAACATCATAACACACATGTATCAGGCTCTCGACGTTCTAGTGGATGAAATGCTCATACCTTTTATGCACAGGAAGACAAAATACTGGGAGGAAAACATTCTTCAACCGCGGAAATCCATCTTCCATGGTTCAAACAACTTCTTCAAAAAATTCATAGGTAAAACAACAACACAGAGAGACCCCTCAGATACACAATTCTTCCCCGCGTCCTCCACAGAATGTCTGCTACGTAAACTAGCAGATTGGTCCCTAATGCTTTCGGATTTCAAGACTGCGTACCTGACTTACGACTCACTCTCCAATGACCTACAAAATTCACCAAATTACCTTGCATCGTGCCTCGAATGGTGTGCAGTATCACTGCTCCTGGGGGCACAAAACATAGTCACCGTGAAAATGATCAAGACAGAGATAACCCCACTGATAGAAAGAGCAGTCGCCACGTACAGGCAACAGGGCCGCAGCTCGTACGAGACACGGTGCATGATTCTTTCGGCAGAATTGTTCTTGGCCTTGAGAGACACTTGGACATCAACACCGTACGCAATACGGTACCTAGAAACCATCCTCAGGGACTGTCCGCAACTGGGGGCTTGCTCCCAGGTCATGATATGGGAGAGGCTCAGCGATTGCTACCAATCCCGCACAGACCCAAGGGTTGCATCAGCTCTCAGTACAAACACATCGCCTGGATCCGCCCAGCAGGGCAACGAGATCCTCGCACAGGGGTTCACAAGAAAGAGGAAGGCGGCATTTTTCCGACTAATAGCTGCGAAGAAATGGGCAGAACAAGGCCAATGGCGCCAGGTTCAATGGTGTATGCATGACATCAAGGATGTATACACTGCTTCAGCACTGTACGATAAAAAGGGACTTCTCATTGATAGACTAAACACAGAGCTTCAAAGCTTCTCTATGTAGTAGAGCGAAGAATTTGGTCCATTTGCGATCTGTATAATTTCTGACGCTCGATCATATCCAAGAATATACCATATTTAGCATCCATGTACTTACGCTCAAAGGACAAACGGCCATTGGGGAGTACGCGAGTACCCATTGGGGTCATGGCAGTCATTATATCCCACAATCTTGTGCTCTGATCTGCCTCGATGTCATTGCAACCTTTACTGGCACAACAGGCAAGTAGTGCAGCACCAAACACAACGCAGCAATCGGTATACTTTGGTAATACTACAGGTACGCCCACACTATCCGCTATTAATTGCATCAGCAGAGAGTTTCGACACTGACCGCCGGACATGTACACATATTCGACGACATGCCCGTTCCGCACCATAGTTTCCACAATCTGTCTCGTTTGTAACGCGATGAACTCGCAGGCGGCCAGATACTCCACGGCGAGGGACTCAATAGACACATCCATCGATTGGCCAATCACTGTGGCCCGCATCGAGGGGTCTGCCAATGGGGATCTGTTGCCGTGGAAGTCTCCGTAGAGGAAGAAGCTGCGCGACAGCTCCAGCACGCTTCTCACTTGCCTCTTCATCATCAAAGTGTCCAGGATTGAGCCCAAGTACTCAAAATGGGACACTTGTTGTCTAGCTGCTAATCTTACCAGTTCGTCGTGCGCAGGGTGTGTCTCCAAGATATGTGCCAGCAGCGCCCCAGTGCAACTTTGTCCGCCCTCTGCACACCAGTAACCAGGTATCAAGACGTCTCTATAGGGCCCCCACACACCGGGAACAAATTGCGGACCCTTGGAGAGCATAATATGACACGTTGACGTGCCTGCTATCAGTGCAAGCCTCGTTATCGCTACGTCTAGCCCACTTGATTTATGCGACTGGTCCACCTCGGCCCCGACGGTCCCAATCCAACCTGCATATGCATCAATGACACCCGATGCGACTATACACGACGTAGAGAGGCCAAATTGTTCTGAAGCCTCTACGGTTAGCTGCCCGACGGGCTGTCCCGCTGTTAAAAACTCCGGTTTGCCCTCTGGGGTGCCGCCAAGTTGGGCAAAGTTGCTGTCTATCAACTCCGAGAGACCCACAGTTTCTAGAAACTCCGGGGACCAATGCCCCTCTGAACCGTCAACCCCTGGGGGAAGTAAACCTTGCTTACACACGGCAGAGCAAAATGATCTTCTGTCCTTCGCCGTTGCCATAAAAGTTAGGTAGTCTGGCAGATCAAAGAACTTGCACTTGGTGAACTGTCCACGGGGCATATGGCCCTTCAGCCATTTAATCTTTGGTAGTTCCATTTCAACAGACATTTGACCACCAACGTACTTCAAACACCTGTCCCCAGTTGCATTGATTGCATCTGTCTCTCGCGTGGCCCTGTGGTCCATCCAAAGGATTATATTCTGCGTCGAATCGTCGAAGTTGGGACCCACGGGCACGGCATCACCGGTCACCGCATCCACAGCGACCAACGAGCATGTAGCATCGAATCCAATACCTTTAACCAAACGGGGGTTGACCCCAGACTTCGACACCACCCCACGAACACAGTGACAAACGGCAGACCAAATCTCACTGGAGGATTGAGTGATGAAATCGGCTTTCAGTTCCTGTCTCTTTATAGGGTGCTCCTCAAGAGCCAAAGCAGCCCCATCATGCTGCAGCAAGACTGCCCGCGCAGATCCAGTGCCCACATCCACACCAACGTAATATTCAGCTTCCCCCATCGTCACAGTGCAACCCCAAATGATGTAATCGCTGAACGCATCTCGCCAACAGTACCTACTCGAAGGGCTCATCTCGAGATATTCGTCGAACGTTTTCAGTTTTCGAAATCGTTAAGAAACTGGTGATTCTTTGACACTCAGCGCGAAGGCGCGCCAAGTTGAAGCAGTACGAGCAACAGTAGCAGCAGCAGTACAGGGGGGTTAGACTTGCCATTATCTGAGTGGTTCAATTGTGCACAATTACAGACATTACCACGAACGCATGGGTCTTTTTGAAACTTTGCAGCGGAAAGCGGTGAAGCTGGGGCTTCTTCCGAAGCTCTTGGCGGCGCTGCCGCTCCTGTCTGCGCTGACAGCGGTTGTGTCCGTTGTTATGATCCTGATTATACCGATGAATGGGCAGTACAGGAACACGTACATTTCAGAGAACGCTCTGATGCCGTCTCAGGCGTATAGTTACTTTAGAGAGACGGAGTGGAACATTCTGAGAGGATACCGTACCGAGATCGAGGTGTTGAACAGCAGAGGTGTCTCAGCAAGTGAGCGGAACGATATTGTCGCTGGCTGGTTGAATGAATTTGGTGCCAAGACGGCTGTTTACCGCAACGAGAAAGTGGGAGACACGCTTTACGGTGTTCTACACGCCCCAAGAGGTGACGGTACAGAGGCAATGGTCCTGTGTGCACCTTGGAACAATTCCGAGGGTGAATTCAACATCGGTGGGAGTGCACTCGCCATCGCTCTGTCGAGGTACTTTTCTCGTTGGCCAGTATGGTCCAAAAATATTATCGTCGTGTTTTCAGATAACCCGAGTGTCGCGTTGAGGTCCTGGGTGGAAGCATATCATACATCGCTGGATCTTACTGGTGGGTCAATTGAGGCAGCAGTCATCCTGGATTATCCCAGCAACAATGATTATTTCAACTACACAGAAATCCATTTCGAAGGGCTGAACGGTGAGTTGCCCAATTTGGATTTAGTCAACGTGGCTATCCACATCACACAACATGAGGGGATGAAAGTATCCCTACACGGACTGCCAAGGAGCGAATTGGAGAAAAACAACTACTGGTCGAGACTGAAGCTATTATTTCTTGGCATCAAGGATTCCACACTGGCAGGAATGAAGAAAGCACATGGGAACGAAGTGTTCAGCGGATGGAGAATTCAGGCGGTCACTTTGAAGGCGCGTGGTGAAGGCCAGATCGACATCACAACGTTTGGTCGTATCCCGGAGGCCATGTTCAGGTCAATCAACAACCTGTTGGAAAAATTCCATCAGTCCTTCTTCTTTTATTTCCTATTGTCCCCCAACAATTTTGTGTCCATCAGCAGTTACCTTCCAAGTGCTGTGCTGCTTTCAATTACATTCGCCATTACTGCGGTGGACGCGACAGTTAACAACGCGTATGCATCAACACTTCACATCACCTACACGCTACTAGCTGCTTTAGCATCCGTCATTAGTCTGCTCGTGTCGTTCCTTGTTGCCCATTGGTTTCTTTACTCTACGACTTCGCCTCTGTATTTGATACTTGGGAGCGTCGTATTAGCCGTGTCTCCCTTACTCCTGTCGAGATCGATTAATGCGTTGAGAGAACCAGTGTGCTACAGAATGAGAACCCTCGGCTACATCTACTACAGTTTGATCTTAACATCGTTACTAATGTTAAACTTCCCCTTGGCCTTTTCGATTGGGCTGTTCGGTTATCCAATGACGTTGGTGAAACCTCTTAATATCTATACAAAGTCACAAATGAGTTTGAAGTTGAGGAATTCTGTGTTACTGGTAATATCAAACCCGTTCGTTGCCACCTGGTTGATCTGTACAGTGGTTGAAAATTCAGAGTTCCCCGACTTAGACGTGTTTACCGCGTTATTTTCCGCTTGGAAAGATTTGAATTGCTGGACATGGTTTGTTCTTTGTCTAGGTTGGCTCCCTACGTGGTTATTGGTCACATTTTCCTCATTTACAAGTATTCCCGCTGCAGAGACAACAACAGAAAAGAAATCTAACTAGCCTGACAACGGGTGGAGGGAGAAACACTCACACTCATAATCCTCGCCTCATCGTGGAACTGTAGCAATGATACGTATATAGAATCAAGTAATAAAACAAAAGCTGTATAGTAAGGAAGCCTCCCGAATAGGGGAAGAATCTAGTAACAGAAATATTTACGTTAGTTCGTGCGAACATAGAGAAGTTTGTAGAAGGGCTCATCAAACCACTACCAACCTGTTCGCATAATTGTGTTGGGCCTTGACGGCTTTTCAGTATGTAAATAAAATTTTATCGACCAAAATTTTCATCTCGAGAAAATTGAAGATAAGTGAACTTAGGTTTCAGTGCTAGTCCATTGTAGCGAGGTATCAGTTGGATATTTGTATTGGAGACACAGTGTTCTAGTCTCAATACTGATTGACCGATGGCTCCACGCGTTATACGAGGGTTCACAGAAGAATTTGAACGAAATCCATATGACGTTGATAGAATAGAAAGTTCGTTTAGTACAGAAACCAATCCAAAGTTAGTTCCTGTGATCGGGGATAAATGGTCAAACTACGCAGATGAGAAGTTAGATATTGAATTCTGCAAACGTGGGGAGAGGGATATTACTGCATATGCTCCTACGCAGCCAGGGCGCATGTCACAAGAGCTGTACGCTCTATTCAAAAATGACAATGTCACGAAAGAAAATATAGCGAGGTTATACCCTACGGACAGATCTGGTGACGAGAGTAGGAAAATGATGTATATTACGCGACGGTATTACAAAGATGCGAACGGGATGATCAGGGATGCCACTATGAACAACAGAATCGTTTATGATCCAATCCATACATTTGACGTCATCATGTCGTGCCATTTGATGAACAAGCACCTGGGGTCCGAGGGTGTTTATAGGTGTTTGAAGGAATTTTATGCCAACGGGGGGCCACTTCTCATAAAAAGAACTCTCGAATACTGCTCGGTTTGTAATCCAAGTTTAAAACTCACCCCCAAAGTACAACCTAAACCGTATCTTTTCGAGAAGGCATTACCACTAGAACGAATTACAATAGAAATTATTGAACCCTTTCCCAATGAAAAGGTCGAGGGCAAATACAGCAATATGGTAGTGATGAAGGATTTTATTGGCAGATTTGAATGGTTAGAACCCTTGAAGAATACTAAATTTAAGAATATCGTTCCCGTGGTGGCCAAGATGATCCTGAGTTTCCCTAGAGTGCCAATCTGGGTCGAATCTAACACCTTGGATTGGTCCGATCTGTTTGACATCTTTGAAACGATAGTGACGAAATATGGAATAAAAATTGGATTGGGGTGTATTACCCGTAGTTCAGCAGCACATGCAACTGCCCGTATAAACAGGGACTTGAATGAGCACCACGATGAGTGCCTTTTGGATTTTAACAACTGTCTCAAATACGGTCCTACGAAATATAATCAGATCAAGTACTTAGGGTTCCACAAATCACCTTGTGATATAATATCGCATTCAGAGACTCAATTGAAGGCGAAATTTAGAGCGAAACGTGCATTCATCCTAAAGCATTCACCATCCAGCTGCATAATGAATCGAGGGATGGGGACCCTATATCTCGAAAGTCCTAATGGAATCCAGGAGGACGTAGCAGCATCTTCAGCGGATGATTTGTCCTCGGCAGAAGATGGTGAAGACGAGGAGAGAAATAACAGCACACGGGAAGGTTCGGGTAATGAGGACGAAGGCGATACAGAAGCGGCAGTAGATCATTCGCGACGCTCCAAAAAGAAGAAGATTGCGAGTGTGAAGGAAGAACCGCAACGTTCTTTCTCGCCGATGAAGGATTCACAGAGGACTCTTTTCGAGGAGGATTCGGAACAAAACGACTCCGTGGAACTGCCAACTCCCTCGACGTCTCATCAGAACTTGGCCAGATCACTGGAGAGACGGAAGTTTGAAATCAATAAAAGTGATACCGCTGATACAAGCGAACTGTAATACTGCATCTTTTACTATACCAAAGAGGTAACAACAGGAGTATGGCATATTATATAATCTATGTGATTAGATAATGTTCGGTTCGGGGAATATGGACTCCTCTAGAATAATACAGTAGCACACCGTGAAAACGCGTGTCCCATCGACCCTCCCTCTCATAGATATAGCACATCATATTCCGTTTATCAAGTCTTCTATATCATCATTCGTCAGTCCGTTTTCCCAATCCTCGGAACTTGCAATCTGCGGGAAACGATCTGATGTATTTAGATGTACCTCTGGTTGCGTATGCTCTGGCCCGTCAGGTATATCTTCCAATTCCAGTAGCTGCAGGGGCGATCCGTCTGCTTGACGTTTATCATCATCGGTATCATCTGCTCCTAAATCATCTATCATGACATCCCTTGGAGCGTAGTCCCGCAACTTAGCTATGTCCGTTTCGTCTAATATAATATGTCCATCTGGGATATACGGCAGTTCATCTTGCGCCTGCGGGCGTATCTCTAGTTCTCTGTCCTGCGACTGGCGTACCAGTAGGTCTAACCCGCCTCCCAGCTGTGATCGTATCTTGAGGATATCAGTGTCATCTCCGTCGTCATCGCCGTCAGAACTGTTCTTCGCGATCTCCTCATCCAGCAGCAGTCGTTTCGTTACAGATTTCCTCGGCTCATTGGGTGCCTCTGGATCCTTCAAGATCAGACTCTTGGAACGCGTCAGCTGTCTGTTATCGTACCCTAACAAGGACCCGTACCGTTTCAACTTACGCGAACTGTTCGCCTCGCGCACTTGGCCTGCGGGCTGCCTGTTCAACTTCCCGGACACGGCCAGCCCAGCAACATTGTTATCCTTGGATGCGAGGGGCAACCGTCCGCCTCTAGTTGGCGACTTCCTCACGCTGAAGCACTGTTTCCCACGCGACCCAGCAGGCTTCAGTACGACTCCACTCCCATCCAAAATATTGCTCGCGGGCGTCTGTGGCACCGCAACAGCATTCTCCTTATCCTCGTTGTTCTGCATCATCCTTCGAAACACACAGAGACCTCGATCTGTCCCCTCTAGCAATCTGTATCCCACCTTTGTGTCTTTGTTGTTGATGATATCGATGTAAAATATCATTATATCGAATTTATGGTCAAAAAGTGTATCAGCGACAACAGCCAGGACCACTTCAGACCTCGCTAACGCTTCCACGGATGTCACTGCTGTTTTCTACTGTTGCTGGGATAGCGAGGACCCGTGTTGTTGGTGCCTCTGCGCTTTTGACGGGCGGGATTCGGCCCACGACTGGGGTTGTGACTCTAACGCGGCGTTGGAAGTCCAGGGGGAACACGTACCAGCCAAGCACGCTCAAGAGGAAGCGGAAGTTTGGGTTTCTTGCGCGCGTGCGAGCGTCGTTCAGGTCGAAGGTCCTGAAGAGGCGTAAAGAGAAGGGCAGATGGTACTTGTCCCACTAGAAGAACGAGAGGGCGGGAAGGGACTCGCCGAACTATATTCACTTGTACATACATACATACATACGAACGTGCTTCAGCTTACGTCTACTATCTACATGACTGGGGGGGGTGCCTCGTGGAGGGTTGTTGGTTCATGCGAGATCGATCACGATCCCGGGCCCATGAGTGCTGGAAAGCGTGGATCTGCCCAGGATGGACCGTTTCTTCGACTTCTGGTTCTGGATCGAGAGCTGGAAGGCTTCTCTGGCGGCGATGAGGTTTCCCAGGACCTGTCTGTCCGAGAAATGGCACTTGGCAACACCAAACGCCAAGTTTGCAGCCCTCTGCCGGAAGGGCATCGCCCCGACCTTCGAGCGGATCATTGCTAGCAAGTCCGGCCCGACGGTGCCCTTCTTGACGTTTGGTAGCAGCCCACGGCGACCCAGGAGAGTCCCAAGTTTGCTGTTCAGCTGTGGCACAATGTCAGGGGTCGCAAACGCCTTGTCGAACTGCACGGGCACTTCACCGGACTTCAATTGATCGATTAGCTCAGCACCGCCGACGATCTCCAGTTCCACCTCCTCTTGCAGTCGCTTCAACAACTCCGGATCCGCGCTGAAGGCAGCAATACGCACGGGCTTCAGCGGCGTCGGGAACACAACGTCCCCGTGCAACGGAGGAACACCCTTCTCACTGACGACCATCGTCGTTAAAGTGATGGTCTGTTGAGACGTGGGTTGCCCTACCTCCACGGCTCGCAGGATACGCATCGCCTCGGGCACACTCAGGTACACCTTATCCTGGGACGCGGGACGCTTGGCGAGCATTTTGCTGCGGATCATCTTGCGCAACTCCCGTCGACGCAGTTGCTCTTTGGTCAACTTCGGCTGCACTGGAGCTGCAGCGACGGCTGCACCGGTCACAGCTTCCTGCGCCAGGGGCCCAAATCGCGTGTGCAGGGCCCGCAGGGGCATTCTCAAAAGCACAGGTCTCCAGTGGCTCGCAAACATCTGGGTGTTACTGCGCTGGTCCTCTCTCTGTCCAACTTGTGCTCTTCACTGAACAGTTTGTTCTTATATCTCTATAACGATTATATAAAGCGTTCACTTATATCGAACAAGTTGCTGCAATGAGTGCTTGAGAGAGATGGTTCACTCGACGGGCAGTGGCCAATGGGCTGATCACTTGCGCTTCTTCTTGGGTTTGACTTTGTTTTCGAACACGACCCATGAGCTCGGGACGCCCAGTTCGCGTAGATGGTCGATGATCAATGGGCCGTGGGCGCCCTGTACCTGGATCTCGGACACCACTGGGGTGCTCACCGTGTTTCCTATCGTAGTCGAGGCACTGCAAAGCTTACGCAGATCTGCTGCAAATTCTGTGTCGCGGATGTTCAGGTGGTCGAAGTTGTACACTCTGGTGACGACTTTGCGACCGATCTTCATCTCGGTGATAATATGTACTTTAGGAGGGTCACCCTTCTGTGGGTGCTTTGTCAGAGGGGTGTCCTTGTCCTTGAATAGCTGGTACAGTGTTTTGAAATGGTATTTCATGACACGTTCGAGTATCTCCGGTCTTGCCATGATCCGCTTTGTCGTCTGCTTCTCCTCATTCCCCTTCGTGACCATCCCGAAGAGCGTATCGTTCAAGAGAACCATCTTCGGGTTCTTCGGCTGAGCCAGTTTGTTAGCCGTGATGTACTCGTTAAGAACTTCACGAATCTCTGGCCCTGAGAAGTATCTCTGACCCCCCAGGGGCAATGCTGTTTGTGCCGTAGAATCTGGTTGGAAACTCGTCACAGCAAACATGACTGGGCCGTTTGTCGTTTGCGACTTGGGCCCGGATTCGGTCGTTGAGTTGCCCACCGGGTAGGGCACAAAATCCTTCAATTGTGCATGTGTCTTCGAATCCGTACTCCCCACAACGACCAAATCGTCACCTTTGCCCTTCAACTTCAAGAGACCCTCCTTCTCAAAATGTTTCAGGTACTTTGCTGTCTTCTTCCATGACGACTTCTTCACATTGACCTCGGTGGCGTCTATTCCCTTTGGCAAGCATTTCATGACGTGCATGGACATGAAATTTGAGGCATTGATGGGCAATGCCAGTTTTGGTTCCTGCGTTAAGGTGTAGTACAGGGCTCTTGTCATGAAATAGTCCACGTCTTCCACGGAGAGGGTCTCCAAAACCTCTGCCAAATCATCAACGGCGACTGGATTTGGCACAGTTGAAGTTGGTTTCGCCTCAACTGGTGGCTCTTCCGCCACCTCTTGTGTAGTCGCCGATTCTAACTTGTCTGGGATATCTAGTTTCAGACGGAATGCTTCAGACAGACCGTCCGCAAAATGGTGAGCCACCTCGACAACGACACCACTGTGACCAACAACACCTGTCGTATTGAAGGGCTCCAAGTCCATCTTCAAAGTTCCCACGGCAATAATCACATCTGGAGACTTGTAATTGGCAATACCACAGGGCCGGCCCTTATGTAAATGAGCTACATCAAACGGTGGCATGGTCCCCGAGATCATCAAGTTAGCACCATTGAACAGATGGTCTTCGATGACCACAGAGTGGGTCAGTATGATTGGCAGCAAACCAGGGTGCAACCAGCAAGCGTAGACACTGGGCCAGAGCGGGCCAGACCCGTGTTTCTCCTTAAAGAATAGCGGCACAGGAATCTTCTCATCGTTCAAGTATATCGTCCCGACACTCGTCGTCGACTGGAAGTTTGTCTGCTTGACTGTGTTGCCCGAGAAGACGAACTCATCCACACCAAACTGTTTCTGTACTTCCTGTTGTAACTTCCGTTGCTCCGAATTCTTCAGATTGCTCAACGGCTTAATATGCGGTGTCTTCTTGAACATATCTGACGTGCTGTAATGGTGTCACTGACCGTCCAAATGTACCTTGTACATGTACATCTGTTCATCTGTAGATGGTTCAACTGTTCAATAGTATAAAAATCTTTAATAATTGTGATAGCGGCATCGATCTCTGGCGGCGCGATGCTGGTAAAGCAAGGAAGGGCCAAGGTGAGCGGTGTACATCAGGGGATGATGGCCGAGGATGCGTTGTATGCACGTCAGTTTTATACGGAGGTTAATAATGTGCTGCCCCTGTACGTGACCCGCGGGACCAAGCAACTGGTGGTGAACAGGGATACCGATGACTCGACCATCGCGTCTACGTTCATCAGAGATCTGTCGCAGGTGGTGTCGTATCAGTGGGACACAATTGGAGGTGGGATCATCTCTGTGATGTTCCAGGATGGTTCGATACGGATCAATGATGTAATGTACGATGCGAAACTGGTTGCGTTGCTGAGGACTCAGCGCGTCGGACTTGACTGCGTCCTATGGGATCGCATTCGTTTGCCCAGCCGAAACCAATCCATGGAATGGGATCCTGATGTTATCACACAATCCCTCCCGCGGTTGGTGAAATTCATGGGCAACGATGCATCACCGAGCATGTCGCCTTACCTCCCGACAAACCACAACTGGCGGTTCCCGAACAGTGGGGCTGCAGGTGGGATACTAGATGTACATTTCCTTCACCAAAAATCGGGGGACACACTCGTGGCTTTGTTGAACGGGGAGTACCAGTTGCAATTGACTGGTTTGCATCAAGAGGAACAATCTGAGTTGCTCAAAATCATCGCACGGACAGATTCAAAGAGCCATGTGTATAATTGCTACTACAAGACGGGCTCCGTTAGACAAGTGGACCTGACAGGGTTTGTCGAGGATAAAGATACCATCAAGTTATTGGAAAGGTTTCTGCTGTTCCAAGATTACCTCGGCTATTTTTTGACGCATCTCGAACCGATACAGACAGAGTGCGTTGAACCGTACCAAGATTTTATCGAACGGTTATGCAATGACGCCTTTGGCAAAGAGAAACTACAAGAGTCACTCACGGACCATTTTTTGGTTGGGTCCATGGATGAAGAATTGAGAGATTGGCTCGTATACTCTCTAGGTGAACGTAATTTGGAACAGTGGAAATCGTTGATGAACAGGGCTTATCGGAGAACGTCCCAAGTGGTATTGATGTGCCTCGTTCCTGTAAGCGAGCGGTTAATAATTTTGTGCGAGCAATTGCACGCTCTTGTGTTAACCGCGCAACTGTCGGAAGGTATGGTTGGGGACTCCCTTGAGATATCAGAATTTACTGATTTGCTGGCAAACTGCCAAGAGCTTTTGCAGCTTGTCTTGCGGACTGTGAAACAGCTTGCAAAGGATATCAAAGATATAAAAGTGTTCCTACTCTGGTTGGAAAATGTGCTCAAGACCACCATCAACAAGGACTACCCGCCTAGCTTCAACATCTCTGAGTGTGGTAAGTTTGGCTTTCTCTTTGCATCAGGGTTGGCACTGACATTGGAACCGGCCCAGAAAACGATCACCTTTTTCGATGAATCTAGGCGGGTTGTCCGTGAGTGTGGCGACCTGCTCGTACAAGTGGACAGCCTTTACGTACGCGACTTACTGCTGTCCAAAGTTGCCGTTGGTGACCCGATCCCACTGCTCAATAGCTACTACATCGAGCATTTCGTCACGTTGCTCGACATTGCACAAGTGGCTGCACACCCTGCGTACCTGATCTACCTCTGCCGGAACATGAGCAACCGGAGCGAAGTACTGTTGGGTGCAATAGACTGCCAATCAAATAAAGTCGCCACGGACATCAAGCTGCCGTACAACCATGCAGAGATGGACATCGAGGGTGTCCGGATTATGGGCGACGCATCACAGATCGCGCCCGAATCGCACCAAACAAGGAAGATAACGCTCCCAATAATCATACAGTACAAATCAGGTGACAGTGCCCTGCGGGCAAACGAGACGCACTACTGCAAGCTCGACTGTCAGCTCATTTTGCATCGCGAATCTGTCTCTGTGACCATCGTCCGCTTAAAGTGAAGAGAGACAGAAAAAATTGTCGTACATGAAAAATTGCACTGACAAGGAACCTTTTTACTCTGGAGCTGAAGAACGAGGTGTGCGCCAGATATCCAGGTTACCTGGATTTGGGGTGGATCATGGGCAAGAAAGATAGACAGAGGCGTAAGGTCAAGAAATTTGTCGAGAAGAAGAAGACTGTGGTCGATCCGTCGCCCCCTCCCTTGAACGAATTAACAGCAATGGAAGGTACCTCATCGGACGGGAAATTGCCTGTGGGGAACCCTGAACAATGTGCTTCCCCGGAGGTCAATGTTGCTGGAGACAGTACTGGGTCTGGAGACAAGACATCTGGTCGGGACATGGAAACGAGTTGCTTGAAGGACGGAACTGAGAATGCTTTGACAGGAGGAGTGTCCAATTCAGATTACACTGCGACAAGCGACCGTCTATTGCGGGAGGACAGTGTGCCGAGAGTCAAGGATGAAAGTGTTGATTCCTCGCGCTTTGTGCTGGAACGAGGCGGTACTGATGCGACGACCGATGTCGCCAGCGCGCAGGATTCCACAAAGTTGGCCGCGGTGCCTAGTCTTAGGCACGAAACTGGTACAATACGTTCTGTCGGCAGTGCATCCGAAGCGAATCAGCAACGCCACAAGAAGGATAAGAAGGGTACTGACGCCGTTGATCTGCCCGTGAAGCGTATAACGTCCAATTTCCAGATGACACCCGCGCTCTGCGAGAGTACGCCGATTCTGGATAGTGCTTCTGAGGCCCCCGAGAGACCCAATTCGGATGAGTTTGACGGGTTCGCGTTTTCCACGGAGTCCAACCGCACGTCTCTGCGGGCCAACTACGGGTCGATCCACGAGTTTCTACCCGAATCGCCGACGCATCCGCTATCCCCCGTGGCATCCAGCACTGTGCGCACAGTTGAGCGGTCAAAATTGAGGCAGAATATCGGTTCGACGATCTTTAGTGTGACGAGTCTTATCACAGGTTTGGATCTGATGATGATATGGTCGCGTAGTGCGTTGATAAGTTCCGACTACAACAAGTTCCTGAGCTACTTTCTTTTCCCCGCGCTGTACCTGTTCCCCATAGCGACATCTCATTTCCTCCGGAGTCGCATCTCGCTGAGTATCAGGTCTAACATGCTGATGTTGCAATTGCTGTCGATCGTCGGGTTTCTGATCGCTGCCCTCGGACGCCACTTCAGCGTGATCCTGCTCGGCAGGTTTTTCATCGGGTTGGGGGTCAGCTCCCACCTGATCACTGCTCCGAGCACCATTGAGTCGATGAGGTTGCCCCTCCCGAACTTCATATTCCTACAAAGTTTCGCGTTGGGGCTGCTATGCGGTAGTTTGATCCCCCTGAATTGGCAGTGGGCTCAGGGAATATTCGCTTGTGTTTACATCCTGATGTTTCTGACCACTGTTGTCGCTGTTCCTCGCGGGTCTCACCGGCGGCGGAACAGTGTACATGATGTGCGAGACCACGAGGACTACGTGTGGTCTGTCGCGTTCCGTTTATTGAACATCATGGGGATCAGCATCATGTTGAACGCTGTGCTTGTGTACGCGAACGCGATGTACGACAACGTAGGCCACTGGACGATCTTCGTGTTCATATCCGGTCTCGTCGTTGGGACGGACGTGTCGAAGCGGTACGGCTCCTTCATTGAGAAGTGGATCATCTCCATCATCTCGAACGCGCTGACGTTCCTGCTGTTCGTGTGCTACTACAAGGATATCGTGGGCAACGCAGCGCTGTTCGTGCTTGCGTTCGTGTGGACCGTGTGCTTCACCACCCACTACATCCTACAGCAGCGGAAGGACTTACAACGGTCGATGTGGCGGAACAACTATTGGAAGGAAGTAGCCGCCGCGGGCGTTGCCATCACTGGCGCAAGTATCCTCTTCAACGTGGCGTTACGCAAATCTCTGTGGACCGCCCTCGAGCAACTCGTCTCCGAGGAACACCCGCAAGAACAACTACAGCAGATACTACACCGCGCTCTCGAGTCCTCGCACTGGATCCAGCACTCTGCACCAGAATTCGCACGGGACACAATCTACACAAGCTTCAGACACAACTTCACCACGCTGTTCCTAGCCGCAATCACCCTCTTGACGGCGAGTCTCTTCTGCATGACCAGCAACAGCGCCGAGAACGTCTAAAGCAGAACAAAACCCTGGCCACAGCGGGGGTTCGAACGCGAGATACCCTAACCACCTTATTCAGCCAATCAGAACCCAGAATTGCGCATCCCCCTCGCGCTGAGCACGGCGCTAACGGCTTCGAGGAAGCGACTCGATATTTAAGACGCGGGCCCGTTGACGTTTGGGGGCTGTTGTGACGGTTAGTTGCAGTCGGGAATCCCTGCTCGACATCGGGAGAGTGTCCTCTATAGTGTCGTAAATGTTTCGTAGTCAAGTTTCAAAATCCCTGCAACGTGTGAGCAGGCCCATCGGGTTGCGGTACGCCTCTAGTGGTGGCCGTGTGGGGCCCGGGTTCTACAGGACGGAGATCAAGCGGAGGATCCCGCAGGTGGCTGCCTGGGGCAGCGGGCTGTTCCTCGTGCTCGAGTGGCCGTTCTTCTTCAAGTGGTACAACGAGTGGGCGCACGGGGTGTGATTCCCTCGCGTGCTGTATAGGCTTTAGATATATATATCGTGGTATAAGTTACGTATTAAGAACAACATAATGCTTGCTTGGGTCGCTATGACGATTGTGGGCGCGCCTTGGGCCCCCAGTTCTTGGTCGGGTTCTCCTGGTACCTGACTATCTTGAGTTTGCGGAGACTCTCGATCTTGCCGCTCTGTTCGTTCTGTTCGAACGAGAGTTGTTCTGGGTCGAATGAGTCCTCCGGGCGTGCGGCCATCCACTGGTCGATCCGCGACAGGATCTTGTACCCGGGCGTTCTCTCGTTCAGTTTTGTGAAGTCCCTCCCCTCTGGAGCACACTTGCTCAGCGTGTACCAGATAGCCTCCCAAGGTGCGTCCGTCTTCAACGAGGACGGCTGTGCGTGCGTCAGGGAGCAATTGTACCCGAGGGACCCTAGCCCCGCGGCGACCGTCTTCAACGGTGGTACTTGCAACTTGAGCACTGAGGAGACCATGTTCGGGCTAAAGTAGAATGGCGCCTGGGGTAGTTCGTTCAGTGCGAGCGTGGCCATCCCCTCGATCCGCTTCCGTGTCTTGTACGTGCTGTCCGTGTGTTCTTCGGAGTTGATCCGCAGTACTTCCTCGATGAACTCGCGGTTGTGCAGTGGGCCACCGTACATGGGCCCCGCGAGATGGAACGCTCCGCCGCAGAACTGGCACCTGCGGTCCACGGGTGGACCCTGTGCAACACTGTACTTGACTATGGTCTTGCCCTTCTTCCCCTCGCGCTCCGAGGTTCTCCCCAAAGGCTGATTGTGGACGGATCCACACTGCGAGCAATGGTACGTGACCATGGTGTTCGATTGGAGGTTCTTGACGGCAAGCGGGCTTGTTGTAACTCTGACGAACACACGCACGTAGAAGTCGATGCTGAGACACAGCAGTGGTTCGACACTCTTCTTGTACTTGGCAGCAGTCGCCGCGAGCAACTGTACGACGAGTCTCAGCGCGGACTCGTGCGTCGCCTCATGCGAGACCATGTTCACACCGCCGTACAGCGCAAAACACTTCTCAGGGTATCCGTTCCCCGCGAGCACGGACAGATCCGTGCAAGTGACGAGCATGAGCCCTCCATCCTCTACGGATTGCACCGCCGCGTCGACGAAGGGCGTGACGGTCCCGTAGGGGTCCAAATCGACGACGTGGAACTTGCGTCCCTGGGCGGCCTCCCTGTGCATGAGCACATTCGCGTCGTCCTCGTTCGCTTGGACCAATTGCTGAGTGCCGTTGTACCGTGCGTTACGTGCAATGGACTCTACCGCGGCGGGGAGCAAATCATTAGCAACCACCTGTTGAATATGCGGGATCTCGTTCGCGTACCGGATCGCTCTCAGCCCCGTAGCTGAAAGAGCCTCGAGGATCCGCATGTACCTCTCCCCAGTGGCCCGCGTGGACCCATCGGCGGTTTTGCGTCTCTTCCTGGAGGGACCCTGCCTGTGTTGCGGGGACCCGTACAGGTTATCCCAGGCCTTGATGCATGTGACGCTGAGGTCTCTGTTGAACTGCTGCACCGGGTTGTAGAACACGGTCTCGCGCTTGGGGAACAGGATCTGCGCCTTCCCCTCCTCGACGACGTTGAAGTCCTCCACGTTGAGGTACTCGGGGGTTGCGGACCCAGAAGCCGCAGTCTCGGGGACACCCCTCCCGACCAGTTTCTGCAAGACACTCTTCCACATCGCACTGCCGCGTTGCATGGACCAAAGGGAGAGACACAATTGCAGTCGTGGCACATTGTAGTCGCCATCAGCAAGCTCATCGCAAACTTGGAAAATTTTTCAGTTTGAGACGAAGACGTTACGAGTCGAGAGGGTCTTGGGTGGTCGTGGGTTCAATTGAGTCCGTCCTGCTAGTGGCAGCTGCTAGTGACTGCACTGGAGAATGCCGCCGAAGGGATGGAGGAAGGACTCGCAGGGGAACTACCCGACGACGTCGTACATCAAGGAGCAGGAGAACGTGAAAGTGGAGGACCTGCTGTTCCCGCGGAGCACCGTGTTGCAACTTGCCAAACAGTGTGAGCCAGAAGGTGGTCCGAAGCTCGTTGTCGCGCGGGACGCAGGGCTCGCGTTGCAGCGGTCCGCGACCGTGTTCGTGAACCATTTGCTCATGTTTGCCCGGGAGGCCGCCGAGGAGCAGGATCGTCGAACGTGTTCGGTGGACGACGTGCTACAGGCGCTCGAAAGGGCAGGGCACCCGCAGTTGCGTCCACTGCTGCAACTGCGGATGCAACAGTGGACAGAAAGTGCGGCTGCATCTGCTGCACCTGAGGGACCCGTCCCTGCAGGTACCGTGGCTGCAGAGAGCATCCCCGAGGGCATCCCCGAAGCCGAGACACCATCTACACTTGCATCTGGCAACCCGGGGACCCTTGCAGACACGGCAGCGGACCCCGCAGAGGACGCCCCTGCCACAGCCACTACCCCCCCGCATCGTATATAAACAGATTGCGTTTAAAGTAAATGATGTAAAAGCTGTGACGGTCCGTCAAGTGGCCTACGGTACGCTGTCGGGATCTGTGTGGTGAGTTCGGTTGATTGCTGATAGCTGCGGTGATGGCGGATGTGTTGCAGGTTGGGTCCCGTGCCGCGGTGGAGCGCAGCAAGTCCGTGGATACGAGGGCGAGCGGTAACAACGACAGTGATAGTAGGGGTAGGGGTGGCAGTGCAAGCGTGAATGCCGATGCAGAGGCGTTCACGGTGATGGACAGCTACTGCTACAAGTGTGACACTGGGCATAGTAGGAGGAAGAGCGAGGGTAGGAACCGCAGGGGCCGGAGTAGAGGTAGGGGCGGCAAGAGCAAAAGCAGGAGCAGGAGCAGGAGTAGGAGTAAGAGTAAGCACCGTAGCGAGGGAGACGGTGAGGGAGAGGGCGATGAAGCCACACGCCAGTTCTATAGGATGTCGCTTGGCGATTGGGACTTCCAAAACACCGTTGGGGCAGGGTCCATGGGGAAAGTCAAGCTGGCAAGACACAGGTACGACGACACAGTCTGCGCAGTGAAGATCGTGAACAGGGCGACAAAGACGTTCCTGTACAGGCAGCAGTCTGCACCAGCACCGCAGAGCAAAGCAGATATCAGGGAGCGAGAACGGTTACTCGCGAAGGAGATCGCTAGGGACACGCGGACCGTCAGGGAGGCATCTCTGGGGCAAGTGCTCTCGCACCAGAATATCTGCCAGCTGTACCAGATGTGCACGATGTCGAACCACTTCTACATGATGTTCGAATACGTCTCGGGGGGCCAGTTGCTCGACTACATCATCCAGCATGGGTCCCTGAGGGAACCCCGGGCGCGCTCCTTTGCAAGGGCCATCGCGAGCGGGCTTGCGTACCTTCACGCAAACAACGTCGTCCATAGAGACCTCAAGATAGAAAACATCATGCTCACCGCCGCGGGGGAGATCAAGATCATCGATTTCGGACTCTCAAATCTATTTGACCCGAGGTCCAAACTAACCACGTACTGCGGGTCGCTGTACTTCGCAGCGCCTGAACTACTGCGCGCGAAACCGTACATAGGACCTGAGATCGACATCTGGTCCTTCGGAGTCATACTGTTCGTGCTCGTCGTCGGGAAAGTGCCCTTCGATGACGAGAACTCAAATGCACTTCACGAGAAGATCAAGAGGGGGAAGGTCAATTATCCGGCAACGCTCTCCATCGAGTGCATCTCCTTACTCACAAAGATGCTCACGGTCAACCCAAAACGCAGAGCAACACTCAAAGAGATAGTCACGCATCACTGGATGGTCAGAGGGTACGGTAACATACCAGTCAAATCCTTTCAACCTTGGAGGCGCCGCTTGGTCCCAGAGGAACTTGATAACACCGTGTTCAACGAGATGTTCAGTCTGGAGTTCGTCGCAGACGTGGACGAGGCGAGGAAACAGCTCACCAAACTGATAACGTCCCCGGAATACATACACTTGTCCACGCAGCATGACACTTTGGACGCATCATACAAAGACGGATCCCTTGACCCGGCATTTGACGACCCGCTGGTAGCATTCCACCCTCTCGTATCCACGTACTGGCTGACCCGCGAATTCTTGGAGCGGAAGAGATTCGGACATCATACCCCGACGTTGCAGTTCAATGAGGACAAATTGGCCACCAGGTCAGTACCAGCTATCGCGGAACCGGCGCGGGCATCGCTAGAATTGAATCGGGAAACAAGCAACGCCACAACGGATACAGAACACACGAGGGGACTGCTCCCTCCTAAGGTCGCTAAAGTAGGGATGGCAGCGCACTTATCTCCAACGAGGAAAAATCATTACAACCCGTCGGATGCGACAGCAAACACAAGGACGGAAACCTCGCCCCTCAAGGAGATCCATGAACGCATGAAGATTGGGAATCTTTTCAGAAGGTTCTCCCTGAAGAGTCCGCCGCGCCAAATTCCTCAGGATCAACAAAAAAGGGATTATCAGGACCACAGACGGGTTAACACAGACACGACCCAGTCGATCAAGTTTACGGAGTTGCCCGAACCACCAATGAGAAGGAAATCGGTCCTCAACAAGCCTCAATGCAACGAGGATGACACCGCTGCACGGGTCAAAAATCCTGTACACCGGAAGACGAGGACGACTTCAGTTGGTGGACAAAGACGACCATCGTGGAATTTTATACGATCCAACGAAACGCCGTCTGCGGAGAACCTGTGTGATAGTAACGGGTTCTTCGAGTCCCCGGAGACAGCAACGACAGCTGGACAAGAGGAACCGCTGGACGACCAGTTGACAGACGCGCAGATCATCCAACTCGCGAAAAGTGCACCGATGGGCACCATGCCCTCTATTGACTACCCGAAAGTGCTGTTCCTGAAGGGGTTCTTTTCTGTGCAGACGACGTCGTCGAAACCGCTACCCATCGTCAGATACAAAGTCATCGTTCTGCTACAGAGGATGGGGATCGCGTTCCATGAGGTTAAGGGTGGATTTGTCTGTCTCTACGAGGCCCCACCCATATACAAAGATTTCGGCAACCTCGAGAACAACGCGCTCACCCCAAGCCGCAGCAGGCAGAGTGCTGCTACAAAATCTGTGTGCTCCTCGACAAGCTCGGAGTCCGACGAATTGAACTCGGACACGGAGGAGGGGGAGAACGACGGCCGCGGGCGGTACGTCAACGCAAGTGACGAAAGCTTATCCCCCAACACGAGCGCGATGGGAGCACAAACTGTGGTGTCCAACAACACGGCAAGGAACACGACAAACACCTTCGACAAGCTGTCCGTCAAATTCGAGATACATATCGTCAAAGTTAAGATTGTAGGACTCGCTGGCGTCTACTTCAAGAAAATCAGTGGCAATACATGGGTCTACAAAGAGGTTGCTTCTAAATTTCTCGAAGAACTGAAGCTGTGACGAGAGGTTGCCGTTTCTGATAATGCGTATTGTGCAACCGACCACAGATTCCAGTCACTCTACAATATTCCCCACTTTGTTTGCATAATATTTATATATTCGAATAGCTTCTTTTAATACTAATTACGCTCCACACTATTTATCTAGTTGTTAAACAGCTAGTAAGGGCCAATGTGCCGGGGGTATGTGTATTGGGAGCCCTTGGCTACCGCAATGTTGTCCCAACCCTGTCCCCCTCCGAACGAAGCGTAATAAACTGTCCCGCACGACTTTGGGAAATGCAAAATCTATCATAATGTCCACATTGAATTGTTATACGTCTTCAGCCAGCATCTTCTCCAGCTTCCTGTTAGCCTGTACGATTCCCTTGATATCCGTTACTATGTTACTTAATAGCTTGTATTTGGAGAGGCGTTTATGCGGGGCATTGTTCCGGCGTCGGGTCATTCCTGTCAACTCGTCGAATTTTTTCTTCGTTTGATTCCGTCTCATCTTCTCCGTCTCAACGTGCTTCCATTTCTTGACCAGTTTCGGGTCGTCTCTAATATTCGGTGGGATCAACATCGTCTCTAACTTAATGTCCGGTAATATGAGTGGTTGTACCCTGTATTCTGTATCAATGTCAACGGATGTCATTGGTCGTATCAGGGCTGGATCCTTGGGTTTGGCTGTGGTGTATGTAGGCGTTGGAGCATAGTTACTGCTTGTATCTGTCGGATTCGTACCATGATTCTCCGGTTTGGGATCCGTCGCTATCAGCGCATCCAAGAAATGATCTATCGCATTTGCTTCAAACGCACTCAGAAGTTCGTCGCTTGGGTTCCCCATTGGCGGCGGCGACAATGATTTATGCGGTTGTAAGTACAACGGCTGGGGTGCAGACCCCCCATAGAGTTGTAAATTGGTGTGTAGAAAATGGTCAGTATCCATTGCCGCGTGATGCGATGGTGGAGACTTGATCACATTGCCCTGATCTCTTGGCGAGAGTAAAGCGGGCGGGGTGCACCCTTGAAATTCTGGGAAAGAGGGCAATGCACTGTAAATATTCTTACCATGTACTGTACTAGTCCCACTACTCGTAGCTGCTGTGTTCACCGTGTGTGTAGCCTGGATGGGACTACCTTCGAAATTGCCCAACATCTCGTACGCCGTCTCGAAATCCATATCGGCGTCGAGATTGAGCAGGTCGAACAGCTCAAAGTCCTTATGGTGGTTGCTCATCGTTGTTACTGAGTCAATTCCACTCGGATGTGTTCCACTAATCGTCAGCCTACCGTATAATCGATCAGTCTCTACGTCGTAGGTGGTCGGGTTCAAAAGCATCGCTCTCTGAAATCGCATTCAAAAAGGCCCGGATTATCACATGCTGTAACAGGTCACGTGGGGACAGTAATTGGTAGACGGTAGATCCTAGAGAGCGGTCACACTGCTGCCAAGGAGGTCATAGTCCCCTCCAAGTTTACAGACTGTTTAAGTCTCATTGCTGTAGCTAGCTGTGGTTTCGGCTGACCTTTATTTTGAGGTTTGGGTTATGTGTCAAGTTGTGGTAAATAAATCATTTGTGTCACAAAATGGGACGTGACACGCTGTTGATGGGCAGTCGATTGCGACTGAAGAGCGATTGGGAAGTAGATAAGCTTGGACAGTAATTGGTACTTATACTCTTGTTGTTAGTTGATTTTACCTAATTGAATTAATCGCTGTATACTTTTAGTCTTTCTTCTTAGAATGTGAATATCATCGATCCAGTTTGGCAATTGACATTGTGGTTTGGCTGGATGATTGTTTCAACTGATCTATATTCTTTCTAGAGGGAGAAATCAAATACAAGGGTAATAATTATATGGGTCAAGACTGTTGGAAACCAAAGAAAAATCACAATTACAAATATGTTTAGGACCAAAACCCAAACTCGGCGCCCTATTGCGCCACTTGAAGTAGAGCCGGACAACTATCAAAACGGAAGAGGTAAACAGGGATATGGATATGTTTATAGAACTACCGCTAGTGACACCTGGAATGAATATCTGGACTTCACATTTTTAAAAGGTTGTATCTAGATCAGGCAACCAGTCAATCAATCAATGAAAAATCTGTACTATCCTATTTTATAAATCCAGTTTATATCTGACAGTGTCAAATACACAAAGCTATGTTTAATCAACGAGGAAACTGATAAGTGAGGAATTGAAGGCGTGTGGGTTGTCCAAAAATAAATTGTGACCTGATTTAGGTATCTCCAAGTACAGTGCAGAGTTGTTATACGGTTGTTTCCTCAGCAGCTCTGCTGCACGCACACCAGCGTTTTTATTCATCCAGTCGTATTGCCCGTATTGAAACATCACATCTTTTACTTTCAATTCCGCAATCGAATCCATGATGGGGTCTCTTGCTAGTAAATTCCTTGTAAATAAAAGGATAAACGTAGTCAACGCTGTTTTGGTGATACCTCCGTCTCCGTAGAATAGCTCAAACAGGTATTCTTTAAATTCACGAGACGGGACTTTAGCATACGCAGACGTGATGTAGTTCCAGCACAGCCTTGCACCCATGGGGCCACCCCATCGAAGTATCTTTAATTGGTTTTCAAAAATGTACCGTGGCACTTCCAACTTTCGCAGATATGATGGTGACGAGGGGTCCTCAAACGTTCCCTGTATTACAGAGTCTTTGGGCAAATGGTTGTTAACGGAATATAGATTTCTTTCCACCCCCAACGGCGATATAAGTGCTAACTTCATCACGTTTTGCGGATACTTTAACGCGTATTTGTAAGAGATGTACCCCCCGAACGAGTGGCCAACAAGGTGCAACTGATCAATCTGATTCTCAACTCTCCATCTTTCAATTTCATCAACGTAGTAGTCTTCCAGAATTCTAAGTTGCGTCGCGCACAGTTTGTTATTATATGGTTTTGTCACTTTCACCTGACCTGGGGAATCCAAACCTTTCACTTGCAAAGAGTATTTGACAAGATCCTTCAAGTCAGCATCCTCGCTTAAGCCAATCTCTCTTGATAAACCGTTGGCAGGAAGATCAATAGCGTACACGTCTTTGCACTGGCTGGACAGTCCACGAAAGTTCCTGAAGTAGGACATCGACGACGACGCATACCCATGAATCAGCAGAACAGGCGGCTTCACTGCAACCTCAGATCCAACCAGCGATGGATTATGAAAATGCCACTGGTTGATCCCCGCTGATGTAGTAGCATTAACGCAGTGCACACTTTGCGGCAAGTTTACTCCCTCCATCAGCTTCTTCTGGTACACTCTCAGCCGATCCCTCGTATAAGTCACACCTCTCAAATGGGAGAGCCACAATTTAAAGGACGAGACTCTGAGTTGCTCGGTATTATTCCAAGCCCTCTTCAGAATTTTGGCCTGAACATTTGTGCTTTGAAGCACCACGTTTCCACATGCGCTAAAACGTCTCCGCTGTAATTTGACTATCCCCCTCATACTGGATAACTACCACACTGGTCATGAGAATCAAGAATACAATATCAACCAGCAAGATAGTTGCTACTGTAGATATGTATATATATATATATAGAGAGAGATACACACGTGTGCTAATGTGCGTGTTTTATACCCACACCTGTGCCACACTGCGCTAATTCAACAACGGATTAACACATGCAGATTTTTGTTGAAGTCTATCGACTTTTAGAGTTTAACAGAAAAGCCAACGATGAGCCCTCCGGGACAGAGAGCCAGGCCAAATTGCGAGCGATAATGTGGGCTCAGCTGTTGCTGATACTGGCTGTGTTGCAGGTATTTCTGTTGCTGCTTTCCCCACTGGCACGGCAGCAATGGCCGCTGTCTTGGTACTACGAGAAAGTGTACAGACCGTTCCTAGCGGATCCCACGCGATATAGGGCGAAATACTATATCGTGCCCGTATTCTACTTCAGTCTGTACTGCTACATGCTCAATCTATATAGATCTGAGCTGCTCCCCGTGATCTGGGGCAGACTGTACTCTATCGAATTGTACACCTTTCAGCCGTTGCTACTGGCCGCAATACCCGTGTCTGGTTTGTTGACAATGTTTACGAGACCCGAGGGATGTGGTGACCGAGACCAGGGGGCTGCCTCGAGTGAAGGGCAGTGGCCATATGATGGTATACTGTACTATCCGAACACCACCTGTCGATCGTGCCACACGGTCAAATGGGCCAGATCAAAACATTGCAGTATATGTCGACGGTGCATACAGCTGGCAGATCATCATTGTATTTGGTTCAATACCTGTATCGGAAGAGGTAATTTCTTGTACTTTTACGTGTTTCTTGCCAGCCACTGCTTGATTCTAACGTATGCCTTTGCAAGACTCTTCTTTTTCGTAGTGGTAGCCGATAACAAACTAGCATCCACAAGATCCACTTTGACGCTTCTCATGCTGACGGGAACGTTCGCATTGTTGGTGGACATGTTCACATACTGGCAAATGATGCTCGTCAAAGAAGGAATGACTACAAACGAACAAGACAAATGGTTTCTGATTCATGAATATATGAGGGACGGCAAATTTGTGAACGTTTCATGCAATGGCAGCGCCAAAAAATGGTTTCTCGAAAGTGATGAGGATGGCAAGTTTTACAGTACAAACGCCTATGATCATACGGCGTATACGCTGACGAATCACCATGTCGTGAAGGATGCATCCGAGATTCCTAATATGTATGACAAAGGTTCATTTTGGGAAAATTTGAAAGATATGTGTCGATGACACAAGTTTCATACTGAAAATTTTGATCTATACCAGTCATTTTTCTCACAAGACTTGTTAGGGGGGACTTGTTCTAACTTGTTAAAACTTCTCTTCTCATCAAAATTTGTCACGTAATCGCATACTTTTAGCCAACTATCATGGCAACCCACCACATGGTTGTAGTTGCCCAGCTTGTGCAACTCAGATGTTATGACACCATCAGTGTCTCCGACAACCACAATGTTAGTCTTTAATTGTTTCCGCATGTCTACTGGTGCTAAATTTATGACATGTTCTATCAGTTGGGGCAAGGGTAGTTCGTTATTCTCAACAATAATATCTTCATCGTCTATACTTTCGAAGAGTTGGTGAAGAACGAGAATCTCGCTATTTGCTTTCCACCTCGTCGTCAATCCTATGCAATTGTCTAAAATGTAAGAATACACCACAGGAACAACAGCTGTACAATCTTGTTCGACCTCGATAATCAATGTTGCGTCTTGTTCCATGGAACGGTACACTATCATGGATAGTGGAATGACCGTCACTTTCTCGGGCGGTACACCATCTTGTAGAGCCGATAAAACCTGGCGTCTTTGAACATCTGAAAGCAGGACGCTCTTTGCAACAAAAGCACTTCGTGGTTGGGTTTCACGGAATATTGGTTTCAGGTGCTGTCTCAATACGGCATGTACATCGACAGTATCTCTAAGGGAAATGTGTATTTCAGGTACTGCTGAGTCATTTAATCCAACTTTCAGTGACCCCCCATAAAATACAAGGACTAGGATATCTCTGCTCATCGCCAAGAACCTTCTCAGACCCCTCTAGTGTCACTATATGCAGTACATCTAGGGAAAGGCACCCAATAAACTAGTTTATAAAGACTCCAAAAAAACTTCACTTCACAGAGAGATAGTTCATACATAGCTTGACTGAAAAGACCCAAAGCAAAACCAGAACAATCAAGTATGGGAGCCATAGTATCGCTTCCTATAACGATGGGAAGCACGTTTGTTGCTTCCTGTGTGGGCGGGTGTTGTTCTAATATGATTTCGAAGACGTTTAACACATTGGGATCTTCATCCCTCGGAACCAGATTGTTGTATGCATTTGGGCTGCTTATCAACTCTCTGATATCCTGGATCTCCATGTCTACTAATAAAAGTATCCTCTGGCCGGGCAAAACTTGTACATCCACGGGTGAATGCGGGTTCTTCTCCGTCCATAGGTTTAACTTTGCCCTAGGGATATTGCACGCACTGTTGGGTTTTTCGTTACTTGGAGTTAAGTCGACGAAGGAGGTAAGAGCAGCGCTGCAGAACTCATGGTGGTCGGCGAAGTTCATAGTGTACCTGGTACTTGTTATTGTATCCTTCACGATCCCAAATGAGTTCTTTGTCTTCTTTTCGAAATGGGTCTCTGTGCCCAGCGGTGTAGTCTTTATCCTTATCGGTTTAATTCTGATAGTCGATTTTGCTCATGAATGGGCTGAAACTTGCATATACCATGTGGAGGTAGAGGACGAGAATTCTGATTTGTGGAAGAGATTTTTGGTGATTGGGACTGCCGGCATGTACACTCTGTCCGCGATAATGACCGTTACAATGTACATTTTATTTTCCAGAGGCGACTGCCATATGAACCAAGTAGCGGTGACCGTCAACTTGGTATTAACTATACTTACATTGATTGTATCAATTCACCCAACCGTCCAGGAGGCCAACCCTCGGTCAGGTTTAGCGCAAAGCAGCATGGTCTCCATGTACTGCACTTATTTGACCCTAAGCGCAATGACGTCAGAACCGGATGATAAGATGTGCAACCCACTGATAAGATCCAGTGGTACGAGGAAAGCCAGTGTTGTTATTGGTTCTCTTTTCACTTTCATAGCGATTGCCTACACGACCACAAGAGCGGCAGCCAACACTGCTCTGCAAGGTTCAAATCCCAACGGTGAAATATACTTGGGCAACAATGCTGCAATCGATGAATCCCTGGACTATGCAGGTTTGAGTGGACAGAACAGAAACCAGCTTCGATACGAGGCCATAAAACAGGCTGTAGATGAGGGGTCTCTTCCGGAAAGCGCACTTTACGATAACGTGTGGCTAAACGGACCTTCTACGAGTAGAGTTACCGAGGGGGAAGGCGAGAACGGCGACGACGAGGTGACTGGCACCAAGTACAATTACTCGCTGTTCCACTTCATCTTCTTCCTAGCAACCCAGTGGATAGCCATCCTTTTGACCATAAACGTCGGCAAGGACGACGTCGGTGACTTCATCCCCGTGGGGAGAACGTATTTTTACTCCTGGGTGAAGATAATAAGTGCGTGGCTCTGCTACGCGCTGTACAACTGGACTGTGGTTGCACCGCTCGTGTCGGACAAATTCGATTACGATGGCTACTACTAAGGAAGCTTATACGTTTGGTGCGGGGCAGCATCAAATTCCGGATCTGCACTTTTGCTCTGCGGCTTCTTCTGTGTCTCTTTCTTCTTTTTTTTTTTCACCTCCCCCGCACCGGCAGAGATCCAAAGGGAGATTAAAAGGTAAATCTGTGACACAAAAGGCGCCAACTGAAGGGAGATGGAACGGTTGCAGGGAGTCTGTCTCGAGGTACTGCAGTACCGATAGGTTTCACTGTTGGCAATGCCGTTGACCACAAGAACGTTGCTGGAGACGGTTGCTGATGACCAGCGCTATATAGAGAGTATCAACCCGAACTGTCCTGCTGTGAAAAGGTGTCTTAAGAAAGAGGATCAGAATGTGGATATTTTCAGTATCCCGAGGTATTCGTTTACTGCATTTAGATTGAGCTATGCCTCCCCGTTGGAGATATCTTTGAGTTCAAAAGTGATTCTTCTTGGGGGTGTACCTAAACAGTGGTCCCAAGAGCAAAAGAGCCCGATTTGGAAAGCTGTAGCAAAGCTTACGTCTAGGCAACTAAAGAAGAGAACGAAACTGGTCAGCTTCAATGCGTATCGCAGCATTTACAAGAGAAGAGCGAAAAGGGTGAAGACAAACACGGGGCAAGTGTGTGTTTCTTGTGAAGGGAACCCTGGTGAAAGCGGTAACCATTTGACTACCAAAATTGCAACAACTTCAAACGAATCGATTGGCAAAGCAAGGCCCTTTACCGCACCGAATCCAACTGCACCTGGACCTCGCACGTTTTTGAATCCGGGTACAACGATGGGTGCTGAGACATGTCCCATCAAATGTAAAGATAATGATATTGCTGTATCTGATATTAGGCATCTACCAAGCCGTAGGTACACATCTGTTGAAGTTCCAGTTTTAAAAATTGACGATACAAGTTCTTCAAGCGTAGGAGATATTATTTTTGACGATTCTTGTAAAAATGATGAACTATCTAATACAGATGCAAGGAGGGATAGTACTCCCAACAGCATACATACGTTGCCTTGCAAGCAGAATCTCATGGTGGCGGAACTACAAGTTACTAAATGTGATTCTAATAAAGCAGCTGGGTTAGAACCGGTACAAACATTGTCATGCAATGAAAGCTACTTACGTGAAAGAGAGCAGGTAAACACTCAGATAGAGACTCTTATCCAAACGACTTCAAGAAAAAAAGTTGAGAAAATCAAAACAAATGATGATGAAGTCCGTCTTGTCCCCACTGCCTCTCAAAACAGTTCAAGTAATACAAACAATACGGTTGAGCTGAACATTCAAGAGTTGACGCGTCTGTTACCAGAACCTGATAATACTGTGGCTCATGACATGATCAGAAGTTGTAAAAAAGACAGGAGCATGTGCAAGAATATTTTGAAATTAAACAATACCAAAATAACACCTTTCAATAGTCATTCACCTGGGGTTTCAAACACGAAAAAAACGGTCAAGCGTAAGTCAATAACAGGTTTACCATGGATAGACGACAAACTTCTAGGAAAGGATGAAAATGCTCCAAAATGCAAAAATATCTTAAAGATGGACAAGATGCTCGTGATGGTAAAAGTTGCTGTCAAACATAAAGAGCCCATTCCAGAGTTCAATGAAACTGAATGTATTGATACGAGAATAGAAGAACGGTGGAAGGAATACATAGTAGTAGCTCGAGAAACGGACCACTCTCCCCCATCAGTATTGTTGCAGTTCTATAGGAAAAGGAAACTGCTAAAAAAATCTTTGACTGGGGCCTCCGAAGAAGATATGTTTCACGGTACCGCTTTAGCTTTTCTTCTTGATAGAAACTGTCTCGTGAGATTTTACAGTACCCTTGATAAGACGATATCAATCCAGATACCAGATCGCCTACTACAAAATATACCAGAGGAAGAATTTCCTACCGTTCACAGTGAAATTTCGCCTTTAAAAATATATATCTTACGTTGTTCGACTTTGGCGAAGTCTTACGGATGGTTTGTGTTTCTTCAAAAACAATTGAACAGAAGAGCAATTCCTAAATCTTTGTCAATAAAAATTCCAGAGGTGGGTTTGGTAGTAAGGGCGACCATTCATGAACCTGTTATGAACTTTTTGGCTGAGTTAGAGAAGAAAGAGGAAGACAGATTGAAAGTGGCGTTTCTAACCCGTGGGTACAGGATATTTCAGTGTCCGCTTTTAAGATATCTAACAGTAGTGATTTTTCAAGAATTGAAACGGAGTGGCTTCCAAGATCAAATAGACACTTGGCAGCGTACTAACACTGTTTTAGGATGTGACATGAGAAGGTATGATAGAATTGAATGGTGTTCAGGCCAAGAATCAGCACTTTTGAAGGGATCTTATACCCTAGAAAAAACCCACCTCTTAGAATTCAGATCTTTGGTTCACTATCCTAGACAAATACGAGACGATTCAGGAAAAGCAATACTGGAACCAACCCCAATAGAAGGATATTTACTAAAATGTTGCAATAAGTTTGGGGCGGACAAGTTGATGTTCGGTAGAAACTTTGTTAAGCCTTCGTACTTTTTCACATGCGATAATTTACTTTTCCATTTGAATTCGTTTGAAGCGGTTCCACCTTTGCCACTAAACGTAGCGGTTGATGAATACGGGTTTCCTTCCGATATAGATTCGGCAACGGACGAGATGAAAAATATGACGGTGCACTATGAGCAGGATCCGTATCCAATTACAATGGAGAGCCATATTTCTTGGTTGAATAAAGATATTTCATTGTCAGATTTCAACAGTAGAGACCATTACGCATTTAAATGTTTCAATAGGCGAATTGCGCAAATTCTAAAAACGAATGCGATTTTGGAAATGACTAGGATAAAAGAAATAAAACAAGGGTGTGATGAAGACTTTTGGGCCCATGAAGTGAGAAACACTTTTTTACATGCTACAAACCTTGCATTTTGGCAAAAGAAGGGGATGGCTCTCTCTGATTTCCCACAATCAGTGATTCTGATAACTACAGATGATGAGCTGACTTTGAAATTGGTGGCTCCCTCTCCTATTGTTGCCGAGGAATGGGTTTCTTCCTTGAAACGAATGGTCTCGTTTTGGAAAGAACGGCAGAAACATGATGTGCAGGAAATGTGGGGGATAAAGCGCTTCAACTTAGAAAAATTGCGCATAAATGACATGGAGGAAGCGAACATCAATGAGGGAACGGCGAAATGGATATGTGACCGAGGCAAGGCAAATGTTGAGCAGTTCAATGTTAACAGTATTTCATTGTTGAAACCATTGCTGCAAAAAGGTTTACTGTATCAAAAACCGAAAAAGCATTCTGTATTTTCCAAGTATTACGTTCTACTAATTCCAGGGTTTTTGATGTTGTTCCATTGTTATCACAGATCCACAACTGGGTTTGCGGAATCTGTTTTGGACTATAGTCACTACATGACAATACCAATTGATAAATGCTATTTATATTCGGGAAGTACAACAGACCTTGATTTGCTGGAAAGAGATCACACTTTCGATTATTTGAACCCGGGAAACCACACCTTGCCCAGAGTATACCCAGATGGATGGAAGTCAAATGAGGACGAACCTTCACGATGCTTCACGTTATGGTTTGGTAATAAAAAGGAGCTGATTAAGTCTTCTAAGATTGGTAAGACTAATGAAGTCTATGAATGCGGCGATACTGATCAGATACTTGACAATTCAATGAGAAACGATGCGGAGTTCAAATCAAAGTCAAAAAACGTTAAGTGGGTGGATAAACTCGGTGTAAACGGACGGACCATGGTATTCATGGCAAGGTCTAGACAGGAGAGAGATTTGTGGGTTCTTTCAATTTACAACGAACTGGAGCGCCTAAAGAAGTCCGACTGATTCTGTTGTAGATATAACAAACTAACAAATATTGAAAGTCCTGAGTAAGTTCCTATAGGTAGTTATATACATGGTTGGTTTGAGGAACCACGCTTAATCTATTTAATTTTTTGGTCGCGGATTATATACTATCGTTGATAGGTAGTAACTTATCAACTTTCAGTTGCTGGTTTTCAAGACCGATGTCATGTGGCAAACTAGTCAAGTATTCATCGTTTTCGGATGCTCCAATTGAAAGTTCAAACTCCTCTGTTGAACTTTCAGTCACTGGAAGCTCAGGAGTTAAAGGATTGGGGTCTTCAAAATGCTGTGAGCTTATCCGAAAGTCAAGTATTTCTTCACTCTTTGCATCATCTGCAAGTGTATCAACGCCATCGTCATCCTCGTCAAAGTTCAAGCTGAAATTGTAACACAGTGCTTCTAACATAAACTCCCAAGAATTAATCTCCAACAATTCATCTATCTTATCGCTGTAGTCCACATTTAAGTACCCAACCTTAATTTTAATCTCATCTGCATGTCTCCTTCTCGGCGCCGAGAACGATTTGTAGTCCATCAATAGAGAAGACATCCCTTCCTCCATACTGCTATTCGATACGATAACTAATTGAACATGCTTTTGGATACCTTCAGGATGTAATATGTTTTTTAGTTCTTTTGGGTCAAACTTCGACGTAGGCTTCAAATCTATCCATTCTTCCACACACTTCAAATTTGAAAATTCTTGCTTAACTTGCCCAATCTTGAGGATATATCCAGCAGAGTTTAGCACACAAAACGGTAATCGGGCATATTTCAGGGACAATGCTTTAAATGTATTGAAAATGGTTGTATAATCACTAACTCCCCCAATGCCCCCACTTTTTTCCTTCAACTTGTCAAAGTCTAATTGAATAACTAATATTAATTCCTCTGCTCTCTCGCGTTTTAAGGAAAGAATCGAGCTCGCGGTGGTCATCATCGTTTGAATGGTACCAATGGTGGACTGGCCACTAGCAGACTTCGGGATGTTGAAACCCCTCCTCAGTATAACGCTGCCAGTGCTCCCCTTGTAGCCACATAACTCAATAGCCCTATTAGGATTTACAAAACCGGTAAATGTGTCGGTACCGGTGTCATTTGGGTCGATGTTTTTTAGAATGGGTGGTAATGGCAGCGTTGATGTTATATTCTGCTCATTAAACAATATATCTTGGTCAAGCAAGGCAGAAATCCATTTTTGAATGATCGTGCTGTTGTTGCTGTTTAGGGCTTCTGTGAGATGAATGATTTTGGGTATTTTCGTTCCTACTTCTAAAAGCTCGCATTTCAGTACAGAAGAGCTGATTGTACCAACATTTATGCTTTCGCTTGATAGTTTAAATTTATGCATGGTAGTAAATTTTGTATCAAAGCCGAGGCTTTCATTCTTCTCAGACTTTTGGCCTTCTTTAGAGCTTTCATTTCCATCAATTGTGACGACGATCAGTGCATTCTGGAATAAATAACACCAGCATCTTTCGTAACTTTCATTTCCAAAGGAGAACATCAGGTTGTCTACAACTCTTAGCGGTCCAAATTCATCGTCTAGTTTCCAATCCACTAACTGTTCTTTGAAATTATTTAGCAAAAGTTCAGTGAAATAAGATCTCAAGAGTGGTAACAGAGTTATATGTCCAGATTCATTAGACCCGACATCCGTAGACACAACATCTGAGTCTTGTGTAGCAATTGACCTTAGATCATTGGAGTAAGATAATGGTAAGACAACGGACTTTCTTTTAAGCTCCACGAAATGGTTGTTTGAAACTCTTTTCGCCATAGAAAGACCACGAAGTGTATCACGGGAGCTCATCCTCGATTCTGCAAGCGACCTTCTTCCAGCTGGAGGTCGCGAGAGTAAGAAGCTCAAGGGCTCAGTTTGATTAAGCATAATTGGTGTATTTTGTAATGACATATTGTTGTTGAGTGGATGCACTGGGGTTAATATAGGTGGGAATCTAGCTGTTAGAGGAGACTCTAGCGCGTTGCTGTAATTTGGAGTGGATGGTGAACTACCCCCCATTCCCCCCTTATTAATTAGGAGTGAGGAGATAATTTCATCTTTAAAGTCATCGTTCTTGGGGATGCACTGTCTCGTTATATTCTTTTCGTGGAAACATTTGAGACAGTTCGGGAAAAGAGTCTGCAAGCCACTCGCTTCTTCATTGTTCATATCGTTCAGTGATACTGCAAGACACTCTTGGTGACAAAGATGTCTGCATTCAAGCTCGATTATTCTTTCGCCATTGCTTTTACTTGAAATTGGCTCATCGCATAGTGCACAACATTCGTTAATAAATGATTTCTTGGTTTTGTTAGACCATTCATAACGTGGCTGCTGATGTGTCGGTGTACTCAAGTCCTCAGATGATAAAAGTGGAGAAAACTTGCTTGACGTCGACTTCGCAGTTACTAAGGGAGTCAAATTTGTATCACTCTTTTCATCAGGTGTCGACGATGTATTATTTCCCTTCAGATATAGATAAGAAGCTGGTCTTGGTAGAGAAGTTGTCCTCGACGGATGTTTTATATGTTCACTACTTTTAATTGAATTTGGTGTAGTTTCATGCTTCGCACCATTGATATCCGGGCTATTACTTGTTGACAGTAGATTTCTTGCATAACTCGATGGAGTCGAAGGTGGCGATGACCGCTTCTTTTTACTGGAGTTTTTTTGGAATTTGACCAGTTTCTCGGTCCATTTCTTAGCGACAGACGAGGGAGACGACCGCTGTTGTGATTCGATATTGAGTTGGGACCCCAAAGAAGAATTTCTGGACTGCGGTTCTGGGGTGTGAAAGAGAGAAGAGTTGGAGTTTTCTCTGCTGTTCAGGCGAAACGACTTGACTTCATCTGGTGTATGTGGGATCATTGTTCCACTGTAGAAAAGGTGTTAATGCTCAGTTTTCCAAGCTCGAAGCGACTACCTCCAATATGAACCAAGTGAAAAGATAGCTATCCCATCATAAACGTACCAAGTTAGTTTCCTTTTCTTCGGAAACATTTTCGACAAATTGATTGCCCCCAACTATTGTTACCAGCCGGTGCTATGCTCCGGCTCCACTGCTAGTACGATTCTGAGGTTTAACGTATTTGAGGTTTCAAAGTAAAGACCGTTTATTACCCGTTCCGGAAACAGCCTTTATATCGCTTTAGTAGCCTTTCTGGGATAATAGTTCTTTCACACAAAGGCATACTCCACACTTGGTCAATCCATCAGACCGAGAACCCACCAATCTTCCGTCCAGTAGAGTAGCAGACAGACATCACACACCCAGGTCACCATGGCTACCTGCGCAAGAACAAACGGAGCTCTGAAGTTCAGTTCCCTCTTCTCGAAGCATCACGTACGAAACGATATCAACTTCTCTTCTCTTTTTTTTTTTCCAACAGTGAAAAATTTCACTGAAAATTTATTTTTGCGATGAGATGAGCTTAAAGTTCTTTGGTATTGGTATCCGGTAGGTCTGTTTTGTCCTTCTGCGCTGGCAAACAGATAGCTAACAACACCAGTAATCATGGATTTAGCTGTATCCCACGAGGATACTGAGATCTTGTTGAAAGATAAAAATGTCCTGCAAGAATCCGTCCTTGACAAGTACAGAACGGCAGGTCAGATCTCGCAGACCGCTTTGAAGTATGTCACAGGTTTGATCAACGACATGTACCATTTCAAGAACACCGATCGCCAGTTGCGTATAGAAGAATTGTGTCTTCTTACCGATTCCTTCATGATGACGCGTTTGGAACAGTACTACAAGAATAAAGTCAACGAGAGAGGTATTGCCATCCCAACGACCATTGACGTCAACCAAATCGAAAGCTCTTGGTGCCCCGAGATTGATGACATTGCCAATTTGGAGAAGTGGAACAAAGATCAGATCACTCGTGAGGACGCGCCTTACCACTCCGTTGTGCAGGGGCTATTGAAGGAAGGTGATGTCGTGAAGATCACGCTTGGTGTACACATCGACGGTTACACCTCAGAGGTATCTCATACGATGGTCATATATCCAGTGGATAACTCTATTGATGGTCAACCCAAGCCAGCTGGTCCTCTTCTGGGTGGTAAAGCGGACGCTGTTGCCGCCACATATATCGCGATGGAGGCTGTCGTTTCTCTGCTAGCATGTTCTCTTACTCCCGAAAAATTACCCGCTTCCTTCGGTTCTTCTGTGAACGGATACGCAATCAGGTCTATTGTGGATACCATTGCTCGCTCTTACAATTGTGCCGTTGTGCCAGGTTCTAGAGTACGTAGAATCAGGCGGTTTTTAGCAGGCCAGAACGAGGGTATTGTCGCAGAAAGAGAGTATAAAGGTGTCATTTGGACCGAATCGCACGAGGAGGCCAAATTACTGGCTAACACTGAGGTGAAAGATATTGCAGTCTCGCAGCCTTCAGTTCCTCGTGTCGTATCTGCTGTCCCAACTGACGATTTTGTTGTGAAAGCCGGGGAAACATACTTGATCGATTTGAAGTTTGCCCCGCTAGAGAACTTGGATAGGAAAGGTTTGGTAATTTTGGAGACTGTGGATGCCTACACCGGTAAATCGCACAGGCAGGATCAGTTAATTGCGAGATCTGGCGCTTACCTGAGAGATTACGCACAGTCTCATACTTTGAAATTGAAGACGAGCAGACAGCTCCTAACCAAGATCGATAACAACGGTGTGTACCCCTTCAAGCTTTCGCACTTGTCCCCCGCCTTCCCCATATCGAAAGAGGGAAACCTAGACGACCAATTGGCTGCAATCAGTGGGGACTTGAAATCTTTCAGGTTGGGTATGAGCGAAATTTCGAACAATTATTTGTGTGTCGAGAAGCCAATACAGGTAGCCCAATGGGTTCCCTGGGAGCACATTTTGAAGTCTAACAACCCTAACGGTAACCTGAGTTACGACGCATCTGCAGCGTTGACGTTGCCCGGGCACGAGTTGCCGCTACCAAAGCTGGGTATGTCCGCTTTGAAACTGAAAGCCGTTGCAAAGTCCACGAGGGAGACCGTGGAGCTACCGGTGATCCGTGAATGTAGCACGGTTATATTGTGTGCGGACGATGTTGGTGTCAACGGCAAGCCGGAGGTGTTGAGAGCTACCGGTGGATCCAAGACATGTGCCACCAGCTGGGTGCACTCTGTTCACGAGATGAACAAAGAGGATCCAATTGTCCAAGGCATATTCCAGCTGGGTGCATTGAGTCAAGACAAGAGGTTTGGTTTGAACATCAGAGAGACACAGCCCATGAAGCAGCGCGTGGATACCCCTATCAACGACGCCATGGAGCTTTAATTGCTCGCAGTTAACATCATTCATTCCTCTTGTAAGTACACTTTCTGTGCCCTGTTACTTTACTTCCCTCCCCCCCCCCCCTGCAATTGCCTTCCCGTTCTCCCCAATTGATAATCCAGGAGGAACCGCAATATGTGAAGGGCAATATGGGCAGCAAGATAAGTAAAGGGAAAGATGAGGGTGTATCTACTTCAATTATATATTATGTATACAAACAGTATTAATGTAAAATAGCAGAATAAGCGAGAGACAGGGAGAGGAGACCATAGTCCAACCTCCCCGTTCAGATCACCTCGTCATCATCGTCGCCGCCGTCGAATTGGTCGTCCCCAACGGACAGCCCGTTCCCGTTATTGAGTCTGAACAGTTCTGGTTCTTCGATGAAGGGAGCGAAATGGCAAAAGATGAACGCGATCCCGCTGAAGAAAAGGAGGACTGCAGCGATGTATTTGAGTACACCGCCGTGTGCGACGAGCGTGGCCAGCAGTATTTGGAGGAGTCCCCTCCCGAGAAAGCTGAAGTAGAAGGACGCGTATTGGTACAGTTTGGGGGGTACTTTGAACTGGACCTGGATGATCAGCACGGACAGTAGGGCTGCAATTACCCCCTGGAGAAAGACATTGAAGCCTTTGATTATGTACGATAGTTGGGTCAGGGACGCCAGGAGTGCGACCGTGCCGATTGAGATATCGATGATTTTGAATTCGGAAGCGGAGGCCTGCATCTAACAGAGGTGGTATTTATTTCTTCTTGATTGCGAGGGTCTAATTGCTCTGGGGGACCAGGTATCAATCAAACGAGGGGAAAGAGAGAGTTCCGCTGCTCCTTTATTTCGATCTTTTTTTTTTCCTAATGTTCATATATTCTCGTATTTTTCCACTTTAACGCGGGGAGAAGAGGATGAGGAGATGCGTTTGACGGCTTTAGCGGTTTCCGTGAGTCAATCCTAGCTTATTTGAGTGTATTCTGATGGCCCATTTGGAGCAGTGGTTTAACAAAGATAACTATGTACGGCATATGTAGGTTCCACGCCGAGGAAGAGGGAGTGAGAGACGCAATACGCAAAGGAAAAAAAGTTGTTATTGGTAGGTATATTTTGACAGTAGTAACAGTAGTTGTAGTGATAATAGTAATAGTAATAATAATAAGAAAAGTAGATAAAATAAAATAAACAGAAACAGAAGCGGAAACAAAGAAAGGAAGAAGGAGGGCGTCTTTCAGAGGGTTTTACCAGTGTAGGTGATAGAAAGAAGGAAGGAAAGAAAAACTCAAGACAGATCAGGTACGTCGGTGGAGCGAGAGAGAAAGAGAGAGTTTGCAATTGAAAGCTATTTCAACCCTTCCCCTCCCTCATCAGATCACCGCACCACGTTCACTTCTCTCTTCATCGGTAAAAAAATTCATTCATTGTGTTTGTTCAACTTCTTCTTCTTTTTTGTTCTTACTCTCCCTTGGACTAGCAGTTTCTCTCTCTCATTCCCCCTTCAATTCATTTTATGGTCATTATCCTTTTTGTTCACGCCACTTTCCCTTTTTTTCCCTACACATTCCATTTATTTTGGTGGTTCTTCAGCATTGTTGCTTTGTTCAGCAGGCGTCTGTTGCGATTGTTGTTGTTGAGAGTCCTCGTTGCTCTCGGACATGTCCGAGGTCCACAAAGTCAAGTTATCTCTTAGCAATTGCATGATCAAAGTGCTGTCCTTGTAGGATTCTTCGGACAGCGTGTCCAATTCAGCGATAGCGTCGTCGAAGGCCTGTTTGGCCAAGTGGCATGCCTTGTCTGGGGAGTTCTGGATCTCGTAGTAGAAGACGGAGAAGTTCAAAGCCAACCCTAGACGGATTGGGTGGGTTGGTGGCAAGTCGGTGGTAGCGATCTCGGAGGCCTTCTGGTACGCGCCCAAGGAGGCCTGCGTGGCCTTCTCTCTGACGTCACCGCTTGAGAACTCTGCCAAGTAACGGTGGTAGTCTCCCTTCATCTTGTAGTAGAAGACCTTGGACTCGCCCGTGGTGGCTGATGGGATCAAGTGCGCGTCCAAGACGGACAAGATGTCGTCTGAGATCTTGGTCAACTCGTCCTCGATCTTGGCACGGTAGTTCTTGATCAACTCGACCTGGTGTTCGGACTTCTCCTTCGTCTCCTCCTTCTGTTCGATCGAGGAGACGATTCTCCAAGAGGCACGTCTGGCACCGATGACGTTCTTGTAAGCGACAGACAGCAGGTTTCTCTCCTCGACGGACAGTTCCTGCCCAGAGGAGGCAACCTCCTTCATACTTTCGACCATTTCCTCGTAACGCTCGGCCTGTTCGGCAAGCTTGGCCAAGTAAACGGAATCTTCACGACTTTGGGACATTGCTATTATGTGTTCTTGCACGTAGAGGATGAGGGTTTGGGGGTGGTGTTTATTATCAGTGTAAAGTTATCTTTCTGATTTCAAATTGAGAAAGTGAGAGAGTGAGAAAGTGTGTTTCTTGTTTCTTGTTTCTTACTTTCTTTCTTTCTTTCTTTTTTTTTTTTTATTTTTATTTTTTTTTTCTTCTCTTTCCAAAACTGCGTTCAAGAAGAGGAGAAAGAGAGGGAAAGAGGGAAGAAGAGGAAGTTGAGACTACTATTACAGACAGTGAACTAGACTAGATTGAGCAAAGCACTCTTGTAATCTTTCGAGAGTAGGTCACTGCTGGTTTGTATAAAGCAAGTGGTGAGTGTGTATCTCTCTGTGTGTATCTGTTTCTTGAGTAGCACCTCCTTTTTCTCTTACGTTTTCGTTTCTTTTTTTTTTTCTTGTTGTATGGGGGGGAGAGTGAGAGTGAGAGTGAGTTTTACGCTGTGGGGGAGGGGGGGGGTGGTCAGTTGATTGGGTGGCGCGGTGTGTGCTGGGTGATGGTTACGTTGTAGTCAGGTTTGTGGTACCCACTGTTTCAGGCGTAGTCTTGCCCACGGGTCAGTCGCAGGGCGGGGCGGGGCGGAGGAGACGGTGGCGAAAGAGCCGAGGAGGGTAACACCCATGTCACGCTGCACGAACGGTGCGGTGTTTTTCTCCCTCCTTTCCACGCTGTTCTTATTGTTTTGCGGGTTTAATTGCGGTGCTGTCCCGTTTTGCGGTTTTTTGTCGGGCACCGCCCCCCCCGTCTTGCTGTGTGTGGTGTTCCGGTCCGTGCGGGGGAGGGGGGCGGCGTGGGCAGTGGGTGCACCGGTGGTTGCTGTTCTTGTGAAGCGCTTTTGGGAGGAGAGCGCACATGCACAAGGTCTGCTGCTGTCTCTTCCCGGGTCTTCTTTTGGGCCCTGCAACTCATCTAGGGGGGGATAGCACGGAAAACGTGACAAAATCGGATATTAAGGGCAAACCGCACATTTTTCCAGAAAATGGAAATTGTCTGGTCCTATAGTGTAGTGGTTATCACTTTCGGTTTTGATCCGGACAACCCCGGTTCGAATCCGGGTAGGACCTTTTCTAACTTTTTTTTGGTTCTCTGTTTTTTCCCAACCATTACTAATATTCTCCCCTTTCATTGGACAGAATCCGGTGCCAGAATCGCCGTTCACCACACTTCGGGCCTCTTTCCTCTTCTTTTGTTCCCTTTTGATCGACGGTGGAAGGAAAGAGTAAGAAAAAAAATATGACCTGCGCATTTCGATGAGACTGTAATAGTATTTAAGATGTGGTGAGCAGATTAGTAATGGGTGTGATACAGTTCTACTTATTGCAGTTGGGATCAAGAAACACACCACAAAAAGCAACACAGATATGCCTGCTATTACAATCACTGACCAGGATCAGTTCACCAAGTTGACGACGTCGGAGGCAGGGTCGAAGTTGATCGTCCTGTACTTCCGTACGAATTGGGCAGAACCTTGTAAGCAACTCGACGTGCTGTACAATGCAATTGCAGACGATTCGTCCAGCGAGGAAGTTTCGTTCTTGACGATCGATGCTGATGAATTGGGGGATATAGTGGAACTGTTCGATGTCAGCGCGGTCCCGTACTTCGTCATCATCAGAGACGGCACGATCTTAAGAGAACTGTCCACGGCAGACCCTAAGGAGTTTGTCACAGCCTTGGACGAGTGCAAGAGTGCCCCGGTCGAGGGTCATGAAAGTGAGGGCGAGGATGAAGAGGAGGAGGAGGAGACAAAGGAGGAGATTGAAGCTAAACTGAACAAACTGGTTAATGCAGCACCTGTGATGCTGTTCATGAAGGGTAGTCCCTCAGAACCCAAGTGTGGGTTCTCAAGACAGATTGTAGGGATACTAAGAGAACATCAGGTGCGGTTTGGGTTCTTCGATATCTTGAGAGACAGTACAGTGCGGGAAAACTTGAAGAATTTTTCAGACTGGCCAACTTTCCCACAACTGTATATTAACGGCGAATTCCAAGGCGGGTTGGATATCATCAAGGAGTCCCTGGAAGATGACCCTGAATACTTCCAACACACAATCCAACAGCAGTCATGAAAGAACGGATACTTTTACCTTCACCAGCATAAGCATAATTTTTTTTTTCTAATATATCACACACAAGAAGGAAAAGCAATCAAGTAAAGACAAATCTATGTACAATTATCACAGTTTAATAAAAAAAAAAATTTCTAGAGCTGCGAACTGCGAACTGGACCACCCGTGCATCGTTGGTGAAGACATCTTCTCTTGCTTACAATCTTGTATGACTTTCTCTGCCGTTTCTCTTTCTGTCATATTTTTCAAAAGGTTAATTTTTTTGGTGTGTCTTTTTTTCCGCCTGCATTTCGCGTCACAGTTTACGCGTTTATTATGATTTTAGAGGGAACAGAGTATCTGGCGTTTGGACATTGCTCGAAACCCTTCCAACGAAGCACTTACTACTAAAAGAGTGTTTTCTTGTTTTGGTTTCCTATTAATACAAACAACACAGAAGATACTCAAACTGTACTGTGTCAGTGGAAGGAATCAGCACCGCATCGCAATGGTACCAGTGACACCCAAACCATCGAAAATAGCAAGGGCTAAAGATGGCGCCTCATCTTCTCAGAAGAAGATGAAACAGTCGAGTCTACTATCCTTCTTTTCAAAGCAAGATACAAAACAACGTCACACAGACAAACCCGAGGGTCGTGTCAAGACGGAGAGTCCCCCCTCAGATGACGCAACAGCACTACCTTCCTCGTCTTTGCCCTCTATCTCGACACTCGCTAAGAAACCCAAATCAGGGTCAACAGCTAGTTCTGAACCGGCACTCGCAAAGCGCGTGTCCGATGATTCCGTGGACTTGACTGGGGACGATTCAGACACGGTGATGGCCTCGGATGACAGGCCGCTCTCCTCTTTGAAAAGGACCAAGAAATCCGTAAACTACGCAGAAAGCGACGATGAGGACGATACACCATTGTCGTCGTCCATACAAAGGAGGAAGAAAGCCAAACTCTTTACAGAAGACAATGACAGTGATAATGACGTGTATGTGCCTGTGAAGCAAGAGGAGGAATCTGAGGAGGAACACGATAACGACTCGGAATTTGCAGAGGTTAAATCTGAAGGCACTGAGGAGGACGATGACGATATATTGGCCTTGCAAGGTTACTCAAAGAGGGCTCCCAAACCGACAGTACACAAACGTCCCCAACTCCCCATCAAGAAATCCCCAATGCCGAACAAAATGGCTTCTAGTCCACCTGGTAAGAAGAATTTCAATAAACAGAATGAGGAAAGATACCATTGGCTCGTCAATGAGAAAGATGCACAGGGCCGCCCACCATCTGATCCGGAGTACGACCCAAGGACATTGGCCATTCCAACTTCAGCCTGGGGCAAATTCACACCCTTTGAAAAGCAGTATTGGGAGATCAAGTGTCAGATGTGGGATTGCATAGTATTCTTCAAGAAGGGGAAGTTCTTTGAACTATACGAGAAGGATGCGCTCTTGGCCAACTCTTTGTTTGACTGGAAATTGGCTGGGAACGGGAGGGCCAATATGCAGCTCGCGGGTATTCCCGAAATGTCGTTCGAATATTGGGCATCGCAGTTCATCCAATTGGGCTACAAAGTGGCCAAAGTAGACCAAAAGGAATCCATGCTGGCGAAGGAAATGAGGGAGGGCGCAAAGGGGATTGTAAAGCGGGAACTCGAATGCGTGTTGACAGCGGGTACATTAACTGATGGCGAAATGATCCACACAGATTTGGCCACGTACTGTCTTGCCATCAAGGAGGAGTCTGGTAACTACTACGAGACTGAGATGAGCAATATCCCTACTTCGGACAGAATCTTCGGTATTGCCTTTATAGACACGGCAACCGGGGAAGCCAAAATGATTGAATTTCGAGATGACAGCGAATGTACAAAACTGGATACCATCATGTCGCAGGTCAAACCCACAGAGGTTATCATTGAGAAGGGTAACCTGAGTAATCTGGCTAACAAGATTGTAAAGTTCAATTCTGCATCAAACGCCCTCTTCAACACCATCAAACCAGATAGTGAATTCTACAGTTTTGATAAGACCTACGAGAAGTTGACTGAGAATGATGCCGGGTACTTTGCATCTGAGGAGCAGTGGCCACCAGTGCTCCAAAGCTACTACGAAGAGGGTAAAAAAATTGGATTCGGTGCATTTGGCGGTCTGATTTACTACTTAAAGTGGTTGAAATTAGACCGCAACCTAATATCAATGGGAAACATTGAAGAATACAACGTTGTTAAATCGCAGAACTCGTTGGTGTTGGATGGTATCACTCTACAAAATTTGGAGATATTCAGTAATACGTTTGATGGGTCTGATAAGGGTACGTTGTTCAAGTTATTTAACAACTCCATCACACCCATGGGGAAAAGAATGATGAAAAAATGGCTAATGCATCCATTGTTGCATAAAACTGATATTGAGAAAAGATTGGATAGTGTTGAATTGCTTTTGTCAGATGGTGAGCTAAGACAAACCCTCGAAGACGCCTTAGCAAAGCTGCCCGATGTTGAGAGAATGCTATCTCGTATACATTCTTGTTCCATCAAGGTCAAAGATTTTGAAAGAGTAATTCAAGGGTTTGAGAGCATCGTGGGGCTCTTAAAAAGTTTGGATAATTTTGAACTCAAAGGTGCTATTTGTTCCTTTGTTAATCAATGTCCCAAAACATTATATCAGGATGTCGACAGTTGGGTAAACGCGTATGATAGAAAAAAGGCGGCTGTAGAAAATATTATCATCCCACATAGAGGGGTAGAGGTTGAATTTGATAAGTCCATGGACGAAATAAATAGCTTGGAAAGTGAGCTGAACGAAATTTTGGAACAATACAAACGAAAATTCAAGTGCTCGAACTTACATTTCAAGGACTCTGGGAAAGAAATTTTTACAATCGAGGTGCCTGCTGCCATTTCCAAGCATATTCCATCTGACTGGATTCAAATGGCGGCGAATAAAACCACCAAAAGATATTACTCTCCTGAAGTACAACTTTTGGCGCGATCCATGGCAGAGGCGCGTGAGACACACAAAGTATTGGAAGAGGACTTGAAAAACCGTCTTTGTAGGAAATTTGACGCACACTTCAACACTAGTTGGATGCCCACAGTTCATTTGATAGCGAATATCGACTGCATTGTCGCACTTGCCAGGACATCAGAAACACTAGGTTTCCCCTCTTGTCGTCCAACGTTTGTCGATGAACATGACCCGGTAACAGGCAATAAAAAGAACGGATTTTTGAAGTTCAAGTCTTTAAGGCATCCGTGTTTCAATTTAGGAAGTGCGATAATAAAAGATTTTATTCCAAATGATATCGAATTGGGGGATGATGTTCCCCAGGTGGGATTATTGACTGGTGCCAATGCTGCAGGGAAATCAACCATACTCAGAATTACTTGTATTGCAGTTATCATGGCTCAGATGGGGTGCTTTGTTCCCTGTGAGAGTGCGGTATTGAGCCCTGTTGATAGAATTATGACAAGGCTGGGTGCAAACGATAATATCATGCAAGGCAAATCTACTTTCTTCGTGGAGTTGGCCGAAACAAAAAAGATCCTAGATATGGGGACAAATAGATCTCTTCTCGTTGTTGATGAGCTCGGAAGAGGTGGTTCGTCTGGAGACGGGTTTGCCATTGCCGAAAGTGTTCTCCATCATGTAGCCACCCACATGCAGAGTTTAGGCTTCTTTGCTACACATTACGGTACACTAGGATCGCATTTCAAAGGTCATCCTCAAATCAGACCAATGAGGATGCGGATCCTAGTTGATGAAGGAACAAGGAAGGTTACGTTTTTGTATAAGTTGGAAGATGGGGCAAGTGAAGGTTCCTTTGGTATGCATGTTGCTGCAATGTGTGACATTCCAAGAAGTATCATAGAGACGGCAGACCAAGTAGCAGAGAAGATGGAACAAACCTCCCAACTCATGAAAAAGAAGGCTCTACAACTGAGCGACTTAGAGGAAGACCAGATTGTCACCGTTCCGGATGGTTTGCAAAGCGATTTTGTCAGACTCGTGTTTGGTGACGGGTTGACCAATACTACTTTAGGTACTGGGGAAGGAACTTTGGTCTATGATGGGACTGTCAGAGGAAACGTGTTGAATTATTTATATCAATTCATTGGCCAAATATAATTTACATTCAACGTGTGAGATAAGCTTAGGCTCATATCTTAATTTGTCATCGCCAACTCTATATATTGTGTAGGATCAGGTTAAGTAATATAATATGTGGTATACTTCTCTGTTTGCTGCTCGACTAGTCTTTGAATTCGGTGCGAGAGAATTTTATGAATAATCTTCTTTGAAAACCTTCGGAATATTTACCGGAGATTTTCACGTATCGGCGTAAGTAAAATATGAGGATATACAAAACACGGCCAACTAGAGAGTGGGAGTGTTAGTAGATATGATTGATATCAAATAGAAATGTTCATATGCTACAGTGTCGTTTCTTAGTTAGTTTTTTAACGGAATAGAACGACGGTGAAACTTGAAATTTACATTGTTCTCTTCAAAAATTCCACCTGGCAGAGGACAAGTAATATAATTTCCATTGACTGATTCAATCCAGTATAACAACAATAGCTTGATAATTGCTGTACTAGAATTATAAATACCCAATTTCTTATATTAAGGTACTTTATTTGGAGTTCGAAACAGTTTTAAAGTATTTTCAAAACGAAGTTTTGCACAAAATTTAAAAATTCTGAAGCTTAACAACAAAATATAAGAGCTAAAGTCGGTTGTGATTAATTAAAGTGTGTAAGGACGCTGATATTGTGTATTTACGTCGTATACGTAAAATATGTAATGATATCAGTTATGCTTGCTTGTCTAAGCTTCGTTTGTTAGTTGGGTCCTGCATTTAGAGACGGTCTTGAAAGATGTCGGTGCAGATACCTTGGGGTTTATATATGTTCCGGATACCGGGCCATCCGCATGTCTCGAGTTCGTATACTCGCATGTCGGGTTTATAATAGTTTGTAGTACTGAATTAGAGAGGGTAACGGGTCATGAGTCCATTCCCAGAGGGACTTCCCAAATTATCCTCACACAAAATTAATATGCATAAGCTAAATTTGGTTGTGGTTGATAAATATGTGTAAGGACAGTCTGATATTCTTATTTATCCCGTATACGTAGTTCTGCCAATTATAACAGTTTACTTTACTATTTGCATGTTTTTCGTTCAGAGTTGTGGCAGTTTGAGAATGTCTTCAAATATCGAAACAGAACCCTCAAGAATTTATACTTTAGGGATGGAAATTTTATGAGTTAATCCCAAGGGGAGATCGACAGTATATCCTTAGAACAATAACAGGGATTATTTCCCATTCTGATCCAGTTTGCTATTATTAAAAAAAAAGGTTAATTACGAAAGTGAATAGTGTTATATTATTATTATTATTATATATTGAAACAGTTTGTAACGTTGGCAGGAAAGATGAATTGATTAAAGAAAAGAAGGGTTTCTCGCTTTACATTCGACAAGCGCACTTTTTTTCCGGTAACTATTCACCCACCCTCTTGAGTACAAGGGATTTTCTTGTTCAAATGTTGTAGAACGTGATCCCTTCTTTTGAACTTCTTGCCACACTTTGGACATGAATGAGGCTTCTCAAAGGAGTGAACGGATTTTTTATGCCGTGTTAAATGATGGCCTGAAGAGAAGGTTCTTTTGCAGTCAATACAAATATACGTTTTCCCGTGGGAAGACATTATTATTTCTTCTGGAGAGAATTTTGAAGGTGAGTTCGATACAATCGCTTTTTGCAGCATTGCTGGCATGGTCGTGATCCTTGGTTTTGATATCCCGCCAGAATGGTGATATTCAGGTCTCATATTTGCGTCAATGTTTGGTTTCCCGCGTAGTGAGGAGTAGATGGGCGGATACCCACCTACAGTCAATGAAGGTAGTGGATACAATTCTGTTGCCATGGGCTCTATTTCGGAACCCGAATTCAGTGAATACATGAACCTACTGGAACTGCTGTTGTCGTTGGTGGAATATTGTAGCGACTTGTACTCATTGGGGAAGGTTATTGGGCTCTTCGAATCCTCCCTAGACAATGAAAACAGCATTGCCGTTGGCGACATTCCCGTCTTTCCCAACGAGGAGAAATTTGGTACAACGGGTGCACATTCGTTTGTGAGAGGTGAAGACCTGTACAGGAACGAATTTGGAAAGCTATCTTTGGTAATTGATTTACACCCCTTCATATTGTGAGTACTGCCTGGTGGCATGTTTGGCGTATAATTGTTATATCCGTTACCCCCTACCATGTTCTGGTTATCGATCAGATCGGGACCGGTTGGAGGATCCGACTGGTTGAACGCAGCGCTGTCATTTATCGGGGAGAGCAATGGAGGTAGATTCAATTTCGAGGATGCCAAGTCACTATCTGCCATTGACTGTAGCGTGAATCCCAACATATTATCGTCGTTGTCTTCCAATACGGCTGAAGGTACATTAGATGAAGGGAGAGATGTAGGGTTTACGCTTGTGTTAGACCCGTTATAGTTGTTCACCGTATTAGAGCTTGTGTTGTTGGACATACCCTTCTGCATTATTGGTGTGTCCGAATTAAGTGTACCATTGGCCATGAAAGATGTGTTTAAAGCTTTCTTATCCCCTGCTGCGGTCAGATTACTGTCGAAGTTGGGCAATTTGGGCGAGAACATTTTTTTCCTGAGGCTGGACGAGGAATCGTCCAGTGTGGTTTCTAAGCCATTTGATCCCTCGATCAGCTTTGATAAAAACGGAGTTGACAACCCACTTATCGAGTCGTTGATATTCAAAAAAGTGTTTCCGCCGATAGGCGTTTTGTTACTTTGCTTGACTGCAGATACGCTTAGGATAATATCCTTTGCCGGAGTGTTGGCATCGTTATCCGCTTCTTCGCCTCCCCTGTACGAACTGTCATTGTTCAACTCCGTGTGGAGGTTGAAACTTTTGTTCTCTTGTGCCTCTGGTAAGGGAGAGGCCCCCGCTTTTCTTACACTGTGGTCGAGATGTGAGCACGTCCTTTCTGTGACGTTGAAACCATAAGTAAATCCGGAGAAGAAAGTGTCTGGCACTATTCCTACGAGTTCGCCCTCCCGTTGAACGAATTTTTTGAATCTTATATTCTCCTTGACGAGAGTTTCTGGCCGAATCATGAACAGACTACCTCCAAAACAGTCTGTTGTCTTGTCCATTTCCTCAATGTTCGGTATTTTCTTTAACACAAACTCTGAAAATCTTGCATTATCCTGCCTGTCGATGACGTACCATTGTTTGGGAGCACCTCTGTGTACGTACTCCAATTGTAAATCATGGACACTGCTCCACACATTCGTGCTCTTCCAGTCGTTTAAAAGAACAGCCCCCTCAACGATTTGGCCCACCCCACAAGCGTTGAGTTTGCATTCATCTAATTCTTTGGCAGTATATTTCTCCTCCCGCCACATGACGCTGGCCTGTGGCTGTGTCAAAGCCTCCCAGTACTCGACCTCTGTGTTTTCAGGGGCCCCCACGCCAAACTGGCTTGCCAATGCCTCCGCTCCGTTCTTGTCGACATCTGCCTCTTCGAATACGAAAATCTCGTAGTCCTCCAAGGGCACAGAACCATCCTGACGCACTTGCACTTGCTTCACCTGCAGCTCGTTCCCCCTAGTGAACACTCTTGTCAATTCGGGAGTCTGCTTCTGCATGTTACCCAGTACCCACTCCTCTGGGGGGACAATCTTGAATACCCCAGCCGTATCCCAGAGTTGTTTGGGTGTCACACTGAACAAATACTCCTGCAGGTTCTCCATCTCCTGAACACTAGGTTTCAAAACGAGCACATCCGCAACGTCTAAGTGTGACGTTTCTGTTGCTTCCACCATGTCTCAATTTGTATTCCACTTTCCTTGCTTTCGAATAGCACTTTTTGTGTCGTTCAGCAGCAAGAAAATATGATTTACTTTTGTGGTGATGAACAAATATAAATATATACCTATTACAAATACCGCCAAAAATATACTAAACAAACCAGCCCTATGAAGTCAATTTTTGAAGTATCGAGAGTCACCTACACGAAACGCAAAAAATGAACAATTATTTATACATTTCTCTCACCCGTGTCTTTCCTTCCCAAAAAACGTTATTATTCTCCTCCTTTTTATCCTCTTCATTTTTTAAATTTTTTCCGTTGCAACAAGAAAAAAAAAAAATCGTACAGAAGAAGAGAACGTTAGAATTTCTCGCAATACAAACAAAGAATGTGATGCAGTCAAAGAATACCCACACAAACGTCTCCCATGTCCTACTTTCGGCTATGTTGCTGTTTGTTGCTTCCTCTATGGTCTGCAACACAGAGAGAGAGAGAGAGACCCCCGCACAGACGAGGCTAATTAAAACGGAATTTTGGGGCCTCGAATTCTAGAATTCCCTCGTGGCGTTCAGGCAAATGTGTCACCAGCAGCTTCTACGGGCATCCTGTGTTTCTATTGTCTCTTTTAGCTTTTTTAGGGGAGCGGGAGAAAAGAAAAAAGGGCTTCCAGTGCCTTCAAAAATTTCCTTTTTGGGTAGGATCCCCGCCCGCGGCAGGCAATGGAACGCGGATATACGACACCCCCCTAAAAAAGAAGCCCGCATGCACACGGTAATGCTGCGGTTATTGCCGTTGCCGCGTCACTTCGCACGGGCAGCCGGTCCGGACCCCGCACCGCAGCGGCCGCCGTTAATTCCGCGATTGACCATCATCATAGTCGGTGTCTGGATGACGAACTGCGCTTGCTGCTGCTGCTGCTGCTGCTGGTGGTGTGGTGCAGTGGTGGCCGGGTGCTTTAGCGTCGCAGCAGCGTCAGCGTTACGCGATTGTCTGTGCGTCGGCGTCTTGGCGCGCCGGTGTTTTGTCACTGTATCGTTCGTGTACTCGTCCTGTGCTAAAGCGGTGAAGTACTCCTCATGCGGTGGTGGGTTGTTCAACATTATGGTCCCGAGAGTGTCACTCGCCAGTAACTGTTCTAGGTCAATGGCCTCCACGGCATCGACCCCCCCCACGGTTGTCCCCGTTGCCTCTGTAGTGGTAGGCGTCGCGTGTGATGACGGGCTGATACCTACACCGTTCTGTCGTATGCTCGTAGGTGAGATCTGTAGCCCTGCCCTGTTTGTTTGTTCAGCGGAAACGGCGGGGATCACGGGGGGCATCCCACGCATCAGTGCGTCTCCGTCGAAAGGGTCTCGTAGCGTATCTATAAATCCATTGTCCAATTCCCCCAGGGACCACCCTGGGTTTGTCGAACCCCCACGGTCGTTGAAGGCCAGTTGAGCATCTGTCGGGCCATCAGGCGATGACGAAATATTCGAGGAGACCCTCTTATGCAGGGGCTCACCCTCGTTCAGATTCATCAACGGTTCCTCGGCTCGTAGTAAGTTAGGTGTGTTGAAAGTGTGTGATACCGTTGAATCATTCGGTGTTGCTTGGTTGTAGTATCCAGCAAGACTACCACCGGAGACATTCACGAAACTCCCATTGTTGTTGTTGTTGCTGTTGTTGTAGTTCAAAGCATCAAGACCTATCTCACTTGCATTGTGGCCGTTGGCAAACGTGCTGTGGTCGGCATCCTCGTAGCTGGTCAGACTCGTGTCCAAGTACGTCTCGTTCCCAAAGGGACTCGTGTTTAAATCGATAAACGAGTTTGCTGCACTCACAGAGTGGACAGAGTCCCTGTTACTTTTGCCAACTCTGTACATGGCTAGCTTACCAGAGACACTGTTGGCCCCATGCGTGTTGGACTTAATTCGCGTCGGCGACGCATTTACAATGTTCGGCGTGGACCTGTTGTGGCTCTTGCTCGTGTACAGTGCAGAACTCACGGAATGATTTCGTTTTGAAGCAATGTGCTTCATCGGATGGTGTATCGACTGTGGGATCCTACCGGTCGCTGATGAGGCAGAGGACACGGACCGTAGTTTCTCCTTCTGGTCTCGCCTTGCAACTAGGGTGTTGAACTCCAAACTTGCATCGTTGGTCATGAACTGCGGCTCCGGTCTCGAGTCCGCCAGTTTCCTCGTCGGCGTGCCCTCAAATACGGAAGTCGTGCCAGTGTTGTTGTTTGCTGGCTTCTGCTTCGGAAATTTCATCCTGTTAGAGTTACCACCTTTATTATTACTACTACTACTACTACTATTAGTGGTATGATGCTGGAAGTTGTTCTGCGTTACAGGTACCATTTCCATGCTACTGTTCGACCTCTCTTGAATCTTGTAGAAACCTTGCCTTTGGTTATTAAAGTTGTTGTAATTTGTGGAATATATGAAAGTTGGCGGATCGTTTGAATTCTCAGTCTTGAATGTATACGTTGCTGGCATGTCACTGACAGACTGACTTTTTGGAATCGCCTGCTCCGGTTGTGATTCATCAGGTGTGGATTTTATCGACGAGGAAATTACAGGTGTTTGCTGCTGTTGAGGCAATGCCTCTACGTAATAAGGTTGCACCGGTGGTGGGGTCAGCATCGCAGATGGTTCCAGTATGGACCCCAACATCTTTTTAATGATGCCCTTTTTCGAATGCTTGCCCTTCTCACCTTTCTCCTTCTCGTGCAGAGTATAGTTGACAAACACCCTGTTCTTCTCCCGTTTCTTATGACCAAAGGTCCCGTTCTTATCAGGCATATCTGCGTTAGGAGTGGTCCCCCCCAATTCATCATTCTTGTCTGTATGAAAAATTTGACCCCGGTCATCTTCAACTTTCGGAGTTTCTCCACCCTGAGATATAGACCTCTTCCTCGAGTAGTACGGTAGCTTCCACTTCCCCTTCGTCGAGGGTACACATGACCCCAGGTTTATTGATCGAGATAGACTGTCAAGTGTGTCTGTAGCGTCTGCCATTGGAGGTCGCATCACAAAACAATTTTCCTTCTCCGGTGCAGCAAATGTTGCGGTTGTTTCTCCCCCTCTCTTTCTTCAGAGTATGCAAAAAAAAATAAAATGCTCACAGAGACACCAGTGGACCCTCTAACACACCTGAGTTCAACAATGGTCTATAGTGCGCGCTAGTGTGCTCTACGTTCTGGTCGAGTTCCAACGTTATTTCTATCAGTTTTTTTACTGCTCCCGGTCGGTTCCTCTTTAAATTTCCATGAATTAAAAATAAACCACAATCTCTCTTTTTTTTCCTTTCTTTTTTTTGATGTCTTTTCCTTCAGTCAAATCACACAGCTCAGAGAAACACAACGGGAAACGCGTCGCGGTAATCGAAGCAACCTTTTCAACAGACCAATTGTCTCCTAACTGCGTCCTCCCCATGGGAATAATATCTGTGTGCACTAGTAAATTTCAATAACAAAAAATGACAATATAATTATACATGTATATATAGTAGTATAAACGTAAATAAAACACAATAATGCGCTTCTATGCAAAAGGCGTTATCTCAGACCAATTGTAGTTGTGACAATCACGATAGTCTTACTTTAGTAGTGTCTCTGCTCTGGTGAGACCGGGCAGATCCAGGGATACCCTTGCGCGCTCGACCGAAAATCTTGTGTCGAGTTCTCTGGAGGCAAGCATGTCGTTCCTGGTCCGATCGAGCGACGTCCGGATCGCTGACCGTCCTGCATCCATATTGCTGTTGATGCTCTTTCTAAACTGGGGGCCACCTACATCCCTTCTATTCTCACTTCCCTTGTCTATACGACCTTCTTTGTGCGAAGGTATATTCTCCATCGCATACTCCTCGTCGATAACACTTGTAGACGGATTGTTTGACGACGATGCGATGTCGATGTGGCCGTAGCTGGTATCCTCAAATGGAGTGGAATACACAGCCTCCAGTCTTTCTTGGTTCGGATCTGATGGATCGTAGTTTTCAGGGTACCGGTCAAACATCCCTGAACTCCACATCTCTCTGATGATGTCAACGTCGCTCGGATACAACATCTTTTGGACGCAGTCGTAGGTGAACCTTGGGAGTAAACAGAAAAACGCACCCACAGCGATGACGGCCCAATATGCGGGCGTGTCGAACACACGCGACGCGCTCTTGAAGAATTCAAAACTGTTCAACGAACTAGACCAAATACCCGTCCATCCAAAGTAGATGACAACAGAGAGGAAAATGAAAAAACAACTAAAGCAATCCCATCTGCGCTGTTCCATTAACAGGTAACTGTTAGCAGCAATAACACAGATACCAGCAACGGGTATCCCGACGTAAAATCTATGGTCTAGCCCAAGCCCGTTCTTCGAAATAACGTTATTTCTACGGTAGAGCAGGTAAGGAAAGAAATAACATATCACAGACTGATAAAGACCGTCAAGCATGTACCACACGAACCGGCCTTGATTCCAGTCCAGTCGCAGAATTCCGGATCTGTAGAGTTCTGGAACCGCCATAGATATTTTGGCACTGACATCTTGATCCAATACACCCATGATAATAACTGGAATGGAGGTAAAAGCTAAGTTGTAGAACGTCAAGTAAGTGAACTCAAACAGGTACGAACCGTCAAAATTGTTGTGGACACCGTTCCAGAACAAGGCGAAAGTGAAAATAACATTCTTGTAGAAGAATTGAGGAATCATCTCGGCTAATCTTTTATAACACCATCTTCCGTGCACCAGTAACAACCTCGTCAAATATCTGAACTGACCAATTGCAAAATCAGAACACATGACTGCTTGGCGCCCTTCCTCACCAGCGATACCAACACCAACATCGGCTGCTTGAATCATAGCTACGTCGTTCGAACCATCTCCGATGGCCAATGTCATAACATCCAATGTGTTCTTAACCAGTTTAACCACAGCAGCTTTTTGAGCCGGAGAGACTCTACAACAAAGCACAGACTTACAATTTTTGCAAAGCAGCAAGAATTTTCTCCTGTCCTCATCATTTGTTAAGGCGATCTTTAAAGCTTCACCATCAATAACGACGGCAAATTCACCTTTGGGGACGCTGTGTTCGTTCTTCGCGTGCTTGATCTCTTCTTCGGTACCTTGCAAACCGAAATTATCGCGCAAATAATCTGTCAATAGAGTAGAAACAATTTCCTGAGGGGTACTACCATAATGTGCCACATCCTCCCCACCTGATTTAATGACTAGAAGTTGCATTTCGGAGTTGAGCAAGTTGCAAGAAAACCCAATATTAATGGCTGTCTCGACTTTGTCACCAGTTAGAACCCATAACTTTATGCCGGCATTTCCCAACATAGCAATGGAGTTTGGAACACCATCCTGCAACTTATCCTCAATTGCAGTACCACCAAGTAAAACCATGTCCTTTTCAATGAGCTCGTAAACCGCCTCCAACTCCTCCTCTCTGTGGGACAAGGCAGCGGCTGCAACGTTGTATTTTTCATTCCAAGCCTCGTACGTCGCCCAGTCAAATTCTCTTTGAGCTACACACAAGGTTCTCAACCCTTCGGTGGCATATTGTTCTAGATGCAATGCTGTCTTTTCCAGAATTGTTTCGTCATTCACACCGCTTTTGCGGCTTAGCCTTGAATATATCACCGAGTCAGCACCTTTACAAATCAACAGGGCAGAAGGATTCCCATCGGGGGTTTTTGGCGGAATTTTGATGATACAGCTCATTCTTTTCCTTGTCGAATTGAAATCTAAAATGTTTAAGAGCTCAAACTCTTTTTGAACACCTTGCATTTCCACGATCAACCCTGTTTTGGTTTTCCCAATAAAACCGAAACCAACATCTCTTGCCGTGGTGACCAGGGCAGCCTCATCAGGTGACTGTGCCTTGATTTCAAGTCTGTTTCTGTCTTTAGGGTCGTGTTCTGCCAATGCAGTGTGGCAGAGAGCCAAGGCCAGCATAAAATGTTGGCAACATTTTTGTTGAACAGCGCCATTGGTACCTTGAATATCGTAGGCAAATTCCTTCGAAATGAAAGTCAATTCATCAGGATAAAATTGCGAGTTATCAGATATTTTACTCAGCTCGTCAATCATTACTTCTCTGTCGTGGGCAATCTCTCTTCTTTCAATTTTAGCTTCTGCATCTACATCAATACCTTGTCTTTTTCTTAAGCCAGCTAAAGCCTCAGTATATGCCCTACCATACGAGACCCCATTGACAGTACACTTTTTAAACTCCATAACATTTTGTGTTAATGTACCTGTTTTGTCCGAAAAGATGTACTCCACCTGCCCTAAATCATCTGAAATACTCCACGACTTTGCAGTGCAAGGATAGTCAAGCTTCTCGTAGTACAGCATCACGTCCAGGTAAATGAAAATGGCTTGGCAGGTTTTGATAATCTCAACAGAAATGTACAAGGAGATAGGCACCAAAGATTGATATAGAATCAAGGCAACCCAGAACGAAACAAACCCATTCAGTGTTGGAGTCTTTGCAATGGTCCCAAACTCGAAAAAGTCTCTCGATTTCGGTTTTCGATGGTAGTAAACACTGTTGATAATGGCCGCAATCAAACAAAGCACAAAAAGTACGATAAAGTTAATCAAAACGGAGAGATTAAGTTCCCTCGAAATTCGCGATTTTTTAGTTGGTGTCACACCGGAGTTTAGCATAATCTTGGTGTCTTCCCCGGTAAATATGGCTATACCCATAGCCCATTTCGTGTTTCTGAGGGTGCAACCACGAAGTAGAACGTTATTAATAGACACGGGTTCGTTCTTAGTGGCACGGTCATTTGGATCAATCCATTTGAAATTACCTTGATAGTTGAACAGGTTGGCATGAGGTCCCTCACTTTCAACCCAGAAATTGGTTCTGGTTATATTCCGGGGTGACCTTATGTTGGACGTACATTTCAAAGCTTGACGAATTTTCAGATTTGTCTCCCCATCCAAGTTTTTCGTTTCGATGCAACAGACACCATCCTCATCCGAAGTGGAGAGCAAAATAATATCAGCTGGGATCTCTTCATTGTTGTGGACACGGATGATATCCCCGACCCTGACATTTTTCCAATAGTTCTTTTTGAATTTGGAGTCCTCGTTGACGGGCAGATTTGTGTTGACCAAATTGGTACCTGTGTTTTCCTGTTTCCACTGGTTATCAATCTGTGGATCCAACGACGGACGTAAATAATCACCAGACATTCTGATGCTTTGCATGGAGTCCAACGAGGACCTTGGAAGAGCGGTCCCAGCTCTTTTGAATATCTTCTTTTGCTGTAGTCTGTGTTGGCGCGCCTCCTTACCAGCACTGGTGAAGTGCTCGCCAAAATATTGGAACACCCTCATTAGTATTTTTGTATTGGCCTTCTTGAACTTTCTCCACATAGACACTTTATCAAATGGGACATTAGAATTTTCCACACCAGTCAGAATATGCGTTTTCGTGTTGTTCACTTCCATATCCAACAAAGTTCTTCTCGAGTCCTCAAACCCATCCTTGATCGACGTCAAAATGACAATAACAATCAGTGGCACAGCGGCTAGCCCCGGATTAGACACACCAAAGATTTGAAATGCACCGAGAATACACAGAATCAGAAAGTAAATGTTTGCGAAGTTGTTAAACTGTAGAAAGATGTTTTTGGGGAAGAAACTAATAGGGGTATACTTCGTTGTTCTGATTTTATTCCTTGGGTACTTCACAATGGCTTCCCCATCCTCGTCGACCATATCCTGAGGCAATGGTATGTTAAAATAAACGGTCCTATACTCCTCTGACCGGTTTCTTTCGTTGAGATCATCCGATTCTTTTTTGTCCTTGAATTCGTCAATGGCGTCTTTAAAGTTGTCTCTCATTTGTCTGAAGGCTTTCTCGCGCTTCAGTTTTCTACTTCGATGAGCAGGTTTCTTCAACGAGCCGTCAGAGGACCCTACAACGTCAGTCGGCCTCTCCCCGAGGTCTTGCGTTGAATCAACGACCATTTCCTCGAATAAACCGTCGCTGCCCTTCGATATCGATTCGGACTTGAAGTCGTCGTCGCGGGCACCAAGATCAAATTCATTGTTCGCTTCTAGTTTGTACGTATCATCAAATGGGGACATCGGCTTGCCGTTCCCATCTGTATGACCCGGTTTCTTACGGTCCATCTCGCTGCCAGGATCACTGGATAAAAAAAATCAGGTGAGAATGCGGGACAACTGTAAAATCTAGCAAATGGTACAGAATAGCAATAAATCAGCAATAGAAAACCTCACAAGGGAGCACGGGCCGTCAACTATCCACCTACTGGAGAAAAGCAGAATGGTATATGTACTCGTGGAGGCAGAAATCTTTATTAAGTAATAGGCGTTCGAAGGCGTGAACTAAAAAAAAATATCCGAAAGAAAAATAAAACACGAAAAGTCAGCAAATCGTTTAAGAGCAGTTCGCAGATGCTGTCGAGATGAGGGTGCCAAAAAGGGGGAATGATTATTACGTACAGTATTTATGTGGTATGATACTAGACTCTTCTTCTTCCTTCTTATTGCTTAGGCGTAGCGTATAGTTCAGACCATTCTTTTGCAGTTTGCTTTGCAGCCTCCTCATCTTTGATCCAATCCTCCGCGACGTCGTTAGCTAGCGGGTCGTTCGGGTTAGGGCTCGCGAGCAAAGCTTGTATGGACAGAAGAACAGTTCTTATTTGTAGTGCCGGGGACCAATTAGTCTTCAGTACGTCTAGACAGATTCTGCCCAGCCTATCTATATTTGGATGGTATATCTTGGTTAGAAACCTTACTTTGGGAGCCTCCATCGGGTAGTCGTCTGGTAGGTACAGTTCTAGTTGAAAGATGCCATTTTCGTAGGGAGAACCGACGGGTCCCTCCACTGTAACTTCAAAATAGCGGAGGTTGTCGTCGTGTGGCTCAGCAGTGATCCCTGGAACCGGGTCCGTGATCAATCTTTCTGTTTCCTTTGGTGTATGCAATGTGCAACATTATCAGGGAGGTTGCCACAGAGAGTTAGTATTCATAGGAAGAAAGAAATTAAACAGGCTAGATCTTCTACAGGGGACCTCGCCAAAGGTATCTTTATCTAAACAAGGGAAACGGTGAGCTCTCTCACCACCATCTTCGATAAGTTACACGCAATCAAATACATACTTTGATAATTCTCTTTGGTAAAGAAGCCATAGCTATATGTATCCTTTCTGTTGTATATTGGGGACAGACTGTAGTGTTGTCACTGTAGAAGTGAACGGAACAGCCACATGTCACTCACTCACACTGCCATTGCAATTCTTGTCCCGTGTGCATTAATTACAAATAATGTGGAATTAGAGAATTCCCTGAGTGTTACCCGGCCGTTGATTTCCTCCACTGCGATGGGGACTCTGTAGCAGTTGCTGGTACTTATGCGCCCTCTTATTCTTCTTGCGTCATTTTGAGCTGTAGAGACACCAACTGTAACACCCCACTACATCCCCTAGGATATGAGCTGGTGTTAGGGTCTCCCCACGCTACACTGCGTGATTACTAACGTTCTAACTGCTCATTGGCCCACTTCCAAAGGGGACGGTTGCTTGGGACTGTCCGTAAAAGGTGATAAATTACTGCAATAGGAAACACCATTTCCTAATTAGGATCGAAACCCACGAAGTGAAAATTTTTTTTTTCATTTTTTTCGTTTTTCCGTCATCTCAAAAAAATGTTCAAATCGTTAGTTACAAAAGAGAGAGATATATGCAGCGGGAAGAGCATCGCAAACGAACCATACTAATCTTGAAAAGTTTCATTCGCCTTCTCAGTTTTATTCTTGTTCTAACAGCAGACTGCATCAAAAATGAGTTCCAAGGACGACAAGAACAGTCGTATTGCAATTGTCAGCGCTGACAGGTGTAAGCCCAAGAAGTGTCGTCAGGAATGTAAGCGGTCGTGTCCAGTGGTCAAGACCGGTAAACTCTGTATTGAGGTGACGCCAACTTCTAAGATTGCCTTCATCTCTGAAATTTTGTGTATTGGTTGTGGTATCTGTGTCAAGAAGTGTCCCTTCGATGCGATCCAGATCATCAATTTGCCCACTAACCTGGAGTCGCACACTACACACAGATACTCTGCCAACAGTTTCAAGTTGCACAGATTACCCACTCCAAGACCTGGTCAAGTGCTGGGTTTGGTCGGTACTAACGGTATCGGTAAGTCGACTGCCTTGAAGATTCTTGCTGGTAAGCAGAAGCCTAACTTGGGGAAGTACGAGGACCCACCAGAATGGCAAGAGATTATCAAGTATTTCCGTGGGTCTGAGTTGCAAAATTACTTCACGAAAATGCTGGAAGATGACATCAAGGCCATTATCAAACCACAATACGTCGATAACTTGCCAAGAGCCATCAAGGGCCCAGTCCAGAAAGTCGGTGAGTTGTTGAAGTTGAGAAAGGAGAAGGACGCGGATATGGTGAAGAGCTTGATTAAGGCTCTGCAATTGGAGAATGTTTTGAACAGAGATATCGACAAGTTGTCTGGTGGTGAGTTGCAAAGATTCGCCATTGCCATGTCTGCTGTGCAAGACGCCGATGTGTACATGTTTGATGAACCTTCCTCTTATCTGGATGTCAAGCAACGTTTAAAGGCCGCCCAGGTCATCAGATCCTTGTTGGAACCAACCAAGTACGTTATTTGTGTGGAGCACGATTTATCTGTGCTTGACTACTTGTCCGATTTCATTTGCATCATCTACGGTGTCCCATCAGTGTACGGTGTGGTGACGTTGCCATCTTCCGTCAGAGAAGGTATCAACATTTTCCTAGATGGTCACATTCCCGCTGAAAACTTGAGGTTCAGAACTGAAGCTTTGCAATTCAGAATCGCCGATGCGACCGAGGAGATAAAGGGTGACGCGACCAACGCTTATCAATACCCAAGCATGAAGCGTACCCAAGGTGATTTCTCCTTGAAGGTTGACGAAGGTGAGTTCTCAGACTCTGAGATTTTGGTGATGATGGGTGAGAACGGTACCGGTAAGACTACGTTGATCAAGCTGCTGGCTGGTGCCATCGCTGCCGATGACGGTATTGACGTCCCCAAGCTAAACGTCTCCATGAAACCGCAAACTATTGCTCCAAAATTCCCTGGTACTGTCAGACAGCTGTTCTTCAAGAAAATTAGAGGCCAATTTTTGAACCCTCAATTCCAAACGGATGTTGTGAAACCATTGAGGATCGACGACATCATTGACCAAGAGGTGAAGCACTTGTCCGGTGGTGAGTTGCAAAGAGTCGCCATCGTCTTGTCCCTGGGTATTCCAGCCGACATTTACTTGATCGATGAACCTTCCGCTTACTTGGATTCTGAACAGCGTATTATCTGTTCCAAGGTCATCAGAAGATTCATCCTACACAACAAGAAGACTGCATTCATCGTCGAGCATGATTTCATCATGGCCACATACTTGGCCGATAAAGTCATCGTCTTCGATGGTACCCCATCTAAATCCGCCCACGCCAGCGCTCCTGAATCTTTGTTGACTGGGTGTAACAGATTCTTGAAGAACTTGAACGTCACTTTCAGAAGAGATCCAAACTCTTTCAGACCAAGAATCAACAAACTAGACTCGCAAATGGACAAAGAACAGAAACTTTCAGGTAACTACTTTTTCCTAGACAACAGCGGTGTGTGATTTGAGCCTGTTCTTTTGTACAGTAATATTTAACGTATTTATTTAATTTTTTTTTTCCCATACGGAATGCATCCCGAAAACAAGAAAACTTCACTTTAGAAAGAGCCCATCGCAGCCGTCCTGACGCTAGTAATTACCCCAGACTCCTACCTGCCGCAGGGAACGTCTGACTTCTTCTGCATAGTTTACCTTCGACGTAATCTAATACGGCGATAACACTATGTCTGGAAATGGATAAAAAAATTTCTTTTTTTCTCTTCATCTCTCGAGGGAAAAATGAAAATCTTCCTTTATATAAAAGCGTTTCGGAGATGAGTCTTACTTGACGTTTCTTCCAGCCATCTCGAAGACCCCTGTCACCCTGTCTATAAACACAAACTTTTACGTAAACACACACCACTCTTTACTGCACTGATGGTATCGGAAGGTGCATCTACCGCTCTTGGTACAGTGGCCACCATATGCTGGTGTGTCCAACTAATTCCTCAAATCATCTCTAACTGGAGAAAGAAGGACTGTACCGGTCTTCCTCCGCTGATGATGTTTTTATGGGTTGTTTCAGGGATTCCCTTTGCGATTTATTTCTGTATCAGTGCGCCCAATGTCATTTTACAAGTGCAACCCCATCTTTTCATGGTTTTCTGCGCGGTCAGTTTTGCGCAGACCTGCTACTATCCGCCATGCAAGATGACAAGATGGAAGATCGTTGCAATCATGTTGGGAATTGTGTTGACTGACATTGGAATGGAAGTCGGCTTCATCTTGTGGTTGAGACCCCTGTACGAAAAGGGTACTACTTGGCCAGATTTGATTTTCGGTGTCTTGGCCTCGACACTGCTAGGTATCGGTTTACTGCCCCCTTACTTCGAATTGCTCAAAAGGAAGGGGAGAGTTGTTGGTATCAACTTTCTGTTCCTTTTCATTGATTCTTTAGGTGCCTGGTTATCCATTGCCTCTGTTATAGTCGGTACTATGGACGTAATGGGTATTATACTGTACAGTATCATTGCGGGGATGGAAATTGGAATCTTCTTGTCCCATTTTATCTGGTGTTGCAGATTCAAATGGTTTACAAAGGAAAAATTTGTTGATTCACACGAAAATGTCAGCCAATTACGTGAAACTGGAGACGAGAGTTTCACGAACGTTGACAAAGAGAGCGGGTTCACTAACAAGGATTACGAGACGATTCACTCCACATCGAAGGGCGCGTCTTATTACAGAGACAAAACCAGGGAATTGCATCCTGACGAGGATGACGAGGAGGATTTCTACTATGAGAATGGTCCAAGGGAATACGAATTAGAGGATGTTAAAGATTTTAACCGTAACACCTGCAATGTCCACGCGATCCATGGAATCATCTTACAAAGGGGTCCCAGCGAAGTTGGCACTTCCGGTAGTATCAAAATATGATACCACGCTTCAAAACGTATCGAATTTGTAATGCGTTCTCACACGAAGCCTTTGCTTCTCTTGAAGTAAATATGGTGCGAACCAGACAATTTATTCCAGATTGGTACGTTTTGAATATATATTGGATTAGGTACATGTTACGTATATATTCCGTGTACTACGGTCAAAGGGTCAAAAAAATATCTCGATTATCCCATAACAAACAGTTACGGTAATTATGCCGAATAAACTGAAACACGAGACGTAATGCCAGGTTGGAGCTAATGTAAATCTACTAAAAAGTAAAAGCAGTCCAACGCATATCAACAAAAGTGATGTGACCAATGATATAACCATGATGAACACGAGGAGTGACCGCTGCTCGAGTTCAACGTTTTGGGAATCGTTCCTAAACACTGACAGCACGATCCCCAAGGAAATTCCCGAAGTCAGACATGAAGTAAGTAGTACCGAGAGATAAAAATATGAAACCATCTCGTCGTGTTTGAATTCATAAACACTTTCTGAGTCCTGGTCATCACACTCGAGAAGACGTTGCAGATCCTGCTGCTGCGATGAGTTCGTGTCGACCGAAAGGGTGGAGCCATATGGGGAGGACTGAGAACGATGATCTGATTTAGCGTCCAGATGTAAAATTCCCTTTAGACTCTCGCATGTATTGTACATTGAATTAATAAAGTTCCTGTTGAACTTTATGAATCCATAATCGTTATTGTCCGACGTCAAAGTCGATGATCCATCATCTCCAGTCATGTAAAAATTGCCATTACGAATACTTTCATCTCCGTCATCAAATTCATTCCAATACCGGATCCTATTCTCACCTTGTTCATTGGTTTTGGTCTGGGTTTCCTCACTGCTCTCCCTTGGTAGATATTCATTCTCTGTTGCCAAATTAGAGTTTTTTAATTTAAACTGTGTAGAACACATCTCAAAAATCGTGGACCTACCCAATTGGAACATCTCTTGTATGCTGAGGTTGTCCCCCGGCTGGAGAACATATTCGTTCCTGAGTAAAAGCCTTACAATATCATCTGGATTGAAGTCTGTGTGTGACATTTCGAAACAAAATGCCCATATGGTAAGATGGTCAGGTAGCGGGTAGCATATCTGTTGGTTTTCTATCAAGCAGTCGCATATTTTCTTAAGAGTCCTGTCCTTTGTCTTATCAAAGGGCTGTGCAGCGTGGTTACTACTTGCTTGATCGTTCGGTATGAATACTAGTTCAAAAAACGAGTATGGAATTTGTTGCCCCTTCTCCAACGTTATATCCTCATCGAGGGACAGTAAATAGGCGCCTGTATCCGTGTATGAAACAAATCGAGTCCGTTTCAAGTCTATCAAAGGCGGTACCAGAGTGAGTTGGCGAGTTTTGATCCAATCGGCGATCGACTTCTCTATAGGAGGAAGTGTGCTAAGATCCAGCTGCGGGTCAGCGCCATTACCGAGCATGATATCCCTCAATTGTGTTCTCGTGAGATGATTAGTAATGCAGTGATCTCTCAGGCCTCCTACATGACACATTGCAATTGCATCATCCTTTTCGTCATCGCCGTTTGTGATGGTTAGGTTCGGATGCCTATTAAAAGTTGGGTCGCTGAGTGATGCGGATATATCTGCGTCAGGGGAGCCCAAAAGCTGTATCCGTATACGGGTGGAGAATGGATTGGCCGAAGAGGTACAGGGTCCGCTATTTTGAACTGTGCTCAGGGAACTAGTGTCGTTACCAAGTGGAAGGCTTGCCAATGAGGTGAACGAGGGGACGTTTGGTATTTCTTTGAAGGACCGCAAAGACTTCACTGACTTTCTTATTGCCAGCGCCTTTCTTGGATCCGTGGATGCAGATGGTACAATATTCTCAATGATATCCCTTGTCGTTGACAATATGCTATCGTCCAGTAATTGGAAGTCTGACGAGAGGAGTAAAAACTTGAATTCGCCGGCATCCTCTGGCGACAACAGAAATTTTTGAAGAGACTCACCCTCTGATATGAAAATGGTATCGAACTCCAAGATCGATTTTATACTCAACGTGGATGAACTTTGGGAGTCAAACTGCTGTGAGCCAGACAATGGTTGAAACCGTGTCTCGGGACTCAACACTCCGTCCACCTCGGACAAATATGCAAGGTTAAGTTGATTACGCTCCAGTTTCTTAAACATATCTGCCAGTATGTCAAAGATCAAAGATATTTCGAACAAGTACGGATCCAGGTCTATCCTTTGGAATGAGATCCCCTCGTACCCCTGTTGTGATTCTTGTAAATGCAATATAGTTTGGATAAGTTCTTCACAGTCGCCCTTGCAGTTTCTCAGTTTTTGCAGCAGTTTCTTCACAGCCACACGTTGTAAAACGATATACCTGGAAAACAATTTCAGTTCCTTGTTCAGTCTCTTGGTGTGTAGTCGTATCGTTTTGAGTTTCTTTCTGCTATACGGCAGCGAGTTCTCCTCTATCGTAGAGTTATACCTGATGAGAGACGTTTCCACAGAAACGATCCGCGATGCAATCTCTTTGACCTTCAAAGCTGTGAACGCGTTAATAATCTGGAACTGCGCCTCGAACAGCTGCACCAGCTCACTCGCGGCTGACTCCGAGATCGCTCCGGAATCATCATCGACCAAACGCAAAATGTGCCCCCTCAGCTCGTCGTAGTCCATATTGTAGTGCCTCCACTCGGGCACGGAGCGACTCAGCAGCTCATTTCCAAAATGCACAGGTGTAAAGTCCATTACACAGGTAATAATGTGTCTCCCGACTGCTTTCTAGTCACAGATACAACCCCGTACTCTCGTACTCTTCTACCCCCCTTTGAACACCATTTTACAGAAAGTACAATTAAAATGTGTACATAGTGTAAAAAAAAAAAGATATCCAACTGATAAACAGTACCAATTCCTCAAAAAACACAGTACACTCTCCCACGTGGACCCCACTAGAGGTCCCTTCTCTCCTATTTATACGGTTCGGAGACACCCGAATCTCTTGGCGTGCGTATTGTTTCTACTGCGCTATCAAACACCCATTGAAAAAATTTCTCTCTTGGCCAGAGTCAGCAGCTTATCGCACCGGGACTTATCTTCATATTCTCATTGTAGTTTGCCCGGGGACGTGCGTAACGTAATTTGCGGAAGGTCAAGCTGGTCGGGACAGGGCGAAGTCACGGACAACAACACTCCGGCATCTCATCTTGATGATCAACTGCTGTCCAACTGTCTGTACCTTGGGTGTGTCTGGGTGTGTCACGTGTGTCTTGTAAAGTTATATAGTATACAGATAGAAGAGCTGGCTCATGGCGATGAGGTGGTTGTAGTTGTAGTGGTCCAGTACCTGAGCTCCAGTATGTCCTCTAAACAGCGTAACGCGGGTGGTAAAAAACACGAGAATGAACATATCCCACGGTATATCAAGACGAAGCCGTGGTTCTACGGTGAGAAGGGCAAGGATGGCCAGGCTGATGACTACTTGGAGCACCATCGGCAGGATCCGACCAAGAAGAACCTGTTCGATATAGATAACAACGGGGTTTCGAAGCTTGGTAAGGGGATAGTCGACTCGTTTACAGATGGCTCGCGCACTGGGGGGAGTACCTTATGTGAGAATTGCGGTGCTCGTGGCCACATTAAGAGAGACTGTCTCGAGAGGCCCAGGAAGGTCCCCGCAGTTCAAGAAGCTGCTATTCAATCGAGTAACGTCAAGATTAGAGATGATGAGAAACTGGATTGGGATGCGAAGAAGGACAGATGGTTTGGGTATTCCGGTGAAGATTACGACGCTGTGCTGGACAAGTGGGGGGACAAAGTCCATGAAGCGGCGTTGGATGACGGCAACCAAGGAGGTCAGTATGATACGGACGAGGAGGTTGAACTGACGAAGCTCGGGTTGCTTGAGGAATTTAAAGAACGGAGAGCCAAACGCAGCCAAGTGACAAAGGGGAACGGTGTCAAGGCATCAATACGACTCAGGGAGGATAAAGCGGCATATTTGAACGATATCAATTCTTCGGAGATGAGATACGATCCGAAGTCAAGGATCTACAAGGACGAGACCGTTGGGTCCATCGATGAAAAGAGTAAAATGTTCAGAAGGTATCTGACCGGGGAAGGTGCAGAACTAGACGAACTGAACAAGTTCAGTCGAACGTACGCAAAGCAAGCTGGTGTCAGAGATGAGCTCGTAGACGCCAAGAAAATAGAGCACGTCCTTATTGCCAACCCGACGAAATACGAAGCGATGTTGAAGAAGCAAAAGAGGAGTGACAAAGGGAGCGGAGAAGATCGGGAGGTGGAAATTGATTACACTAAATTGCAGGCGCAGAAACTGTCGGGGACCAAACAAGACGGAAAGAGGAAAAGAGCGTTACAAGATATGTACGATTGAGGTTGCTTATAGATTCGAGCAAATAATCATTACCGACGAGTGACTACAAAACAAGTGCCAAAAAGAAAAATGTACTACGAAATTTTGTTAATGGAAAATTTTTGGTAAAATTTAGCGATGAGCTTGTGCTTCTCTTGCAAGACATCTCCCTCAAAAAGGTGCAATTAGGAAATACACAGTGTCATTGTCAAATCAGATAAAATGGAAACCTCAACTTTTGTCAAGCAACTGTCCTCAAACCAGAGAACGGTGAGGGAGAAATCCCTGGAGGCGCTGGAAAAGTTGATCAGCGAGGATAAACTCAAAAACGCAAAGCAATTTCAGTTCGACAAACTATGGAAGGGCCTGTACTACGCAATGTGGTTTAGCGACAAGCCAAGACCTCAGCAGAGACTTGCAAACAAATTGGGTGAACTTTATATGCTGTGCTTCCACACGACAGATAATAAAAAGCAAGGCGAACTTACTGAGAATGACAAGACGTTTATCAAACTAAGTAGAGCCTTCTGGAAGGTTATATGCATAGAATGGTTCAACATCGACAGATACAGATTGGATAAGTTCTATTTATTGATTAGAAGAGTTCTCTTCAATCAATTGAAATACCTGATGTCAAGAGAGTGGAACGAACAGTTGGTCGACAGATACATCGGGAAGGTGTTAGGGTCTATCCCATTGAGTGGTGACCCTAAAGTGTACAACGGTGTTCCGCTGCATATCATGGACATCTTTTTGGATGAGTGGGAGAGAGTCTACACGGATCGCAACGATGAATTCGACGAAGATGAGGGAGAAGTTGACCCTGAACAGTTGAAAGAATGGGTACAAACAACACCATTGGAAAAATTCATGCAGATCTTTGTGAACCTCAACGCTGATACAAACACGAGCAAAACGTTAAGAGTCAAAATCAAAAAGGAACTGCTGACCGACTCCAGGTTGACACAATGGGGTATTAACCCTGTACATTCGTCCACCTCGGAAGACGGTGCCGAGGAAAGTGACAGAGAAGAAGCAGAGGAAGAGGAAGAGGAATGGAAGGGTTTCTAGAGACTCGATCTGGACCATCCAACACAAGGGACTACTTTGTAGATCACTTCTATGTAGACTATTTTACACGTGTTCTGAAATTAGAATTCACTGTGTACAGAAAAGAAAAATACGGAAGAAAAAAAAAAAAGATTTCAAGCGACGTTTCAATTATAAGAGACGTTCCTTTTAGTAGTGTTGTTCGAGTGCGTACTTGTAGATAACAGGGCACAGCTACTGCAAAGTACACACAAATACAATGGCAGGTGAAAAGGGCAGTGAAAAACAACTATTGGATACTCCATTGGAGTTCATCAGAGATGGTAACCAATTCCTAAAGAAGTGTAAGAAACCCGACACCAAAGAGTACTTCAAGATCATTAGAGCCGTGGGCATTGGTTTTATCGCCGTCGGTCTGATTGGTTATGCTATCAAATTGATCCATATTCCTATCAGATACGTTATTGTGTAAGGGACCTCTATCTTCTACGAAGAATCAACTTGTGGTGCTCCACAGCATGAACTTTTGATTTCAAAAGCTTATCTATTCCTTATTCTATCATGAATAGCAGTAGACTCCTTTAAATAATATTGTACGTACATAGAGACGGGCTCTTTTCCCACCACCATTTTCTAATATCATACTACAAGAACCAGCAGTTCTGCCACAATGAGACAGGGTTGTTAGACATCAATGATAACACTTTGGTAAAATTTCTCATTAGTAAGAGTTACGTGCAGAATTTGTACCCCAAATATGAAACATGTACGCAACAGGTTTGATGCGTTTCTTGTTTACTATTTTTGGACAGTTAACAAAGTCAAAATCCTACGTTCTCTTTACTCACATAAGACCAAAAAAAAGAAAGAAAAAAATATGGAATGTTGTAACATTGATGAAGCAGTTGTTGATTTGTGATATTTGATAACAAACAATCTAACCTGATATATATCTTAACAGGGCAGTAGCGTGTATTCCAACAAGAATTGAATATTTAGGAGCTTCTCAATAGTCAAGACCTCTTACAGAGAAAAAAAACTTTTAAAGCTCTACCCGCCCACATATAACTACGTACATTAGAGTTTCATCGTTACGATCAGGTGCCTGGAGAAGAATTGAGTTTCCGTACAACATACATATTACGGACTGAACCTAAGAACCTTTCATTGTTCGTTCCTCCAAACTCCAAAAGATTGCTCAAACCCAGGTATAAAATCTCAATTCAATTTCTCTTACCTCACCAATTTAAACAATTCATTCCTTTGCAAAAATGTCAGTAAGCAATGGCGGCAAGGACAATATCGTCGAAACTCGTTTATTATCACCCAGCAATGGTAATGTGGCAGTAAACTTCATACAAAGAAGAAAACCACAGAAAGACCTTCTTTTAGAGAGTGGTGAACAATTCACCCCCAAAAGTGACCAAAGATCGGTGTTTGATACGAGCTTCAAATGCGCCACTCATTGCGAAAACGGAACTTTTGCCCACAATTGTTCGAAGGACGACTCATATACTTCCTCGATATCAACATACGCTTCGAATGTTGATCTCACGCAAGATACGGAAGCTACATCTGAGACAGATGCAGCATTTTGGCCACCAAACGTAAAAAGTGACGTTGTTCCAATTATAAATAACCATTCTAAGCTCAAATCTGCTCAAGTTAAAAAGAAGCTTCCCACAAGTAAGATGTCACAGCGTTCCTCAAAAGAAAGCAAAACCTCCTCTCGAGATTCCCACAATTCAATAAAGAGAAGACGCTCTTTATTTGGACTAGGTCTATCTCTCTTTAACAAAAAGGCTAAACCGAAGGCAAAAATTGCCCCTCGAGCAAAGCCGTTACCTCTGTACGACGAAACTGTACCTATTAAAGAAGAATTCCAAACCTTGTTCGATGTAACCGAGGAGGTAGACCGCACAAAAAATGACATGCTCGTCGATTTAGCCGGTACGTTTGATAACTTACTGTTACATGCTTACCACGACGAAATACCCAAACCGTTGCCGCGCATTGTCGGTGACGAACACCTATCCGAGGATCAAGTCCATGAAGAAGAATCACTCACGTTAGAGGATAATTCGTCAATTATAGATAGTAATATACTATCAAGCTTCTCTAAACTAGGTAAAATGATCTCTGTGAATCAGCCACCTCCAAGGTCGGAGCGTAGACCGCTGCTGCTCAATAAAGTTCACTTGAAGTCGTTCTATTACAATAGAAGTAATTCCCGTTCTGACATATTCCAGCGGTTATATGCAGAATACGATAATGTACTAGTTGATGTCCCCGCTAATGAAACTGATAGTGTTCTTGCTTCATCGCAGAGACACTCTACTAGGAAAGCGGTAGAATTTGCTAATACCGTCTTTCTCTCTGAGACATGGTCTCCAGAAGAGTACGACAGGTGTGATGGTATATTCCTTAAAAACGAAGAAGCAATATTTACTGACGCGAAATTTGCCCAGCCTATCAAACAGGAACTGAACTTGTATAAGAAAACGGAGATGGCAGTACATGAAGGCTCAATGGAGAATGTTCAGTATTTTTGAGTAGAAATTACTCATAACTTTAATATTCATTTACGTTACAACATTAGTATTGAATATTGGGAACTCACACATCGTTTTGGGACATTTTGCAACTGTTTATCTAGTAGCTAACGCCTTTGTAACTTTTAATATTCGGATATTTGGAGATCATAGCGTTCCGCAGGAGAGGATTTTTGTTTGAAGTATTTAAAAAAAAAAGAGAGGGAGAGAAGGAAAACACTCCTTCAAACGTGATATCAAGTGCCCTGTTTTGCAGATAAAGTTGCACTGACTGCTGTGCCGTTTGCTCAAAGGGGCGTCATATTAAATACATCATGGAGCAGATCAGGAATTTCTATGAAACTATACTGAAATCCACCCACCCATTCACCATGGCGGTCCATTTGGCTGGGAAGGCAGCCCCAATTGTATTTTACATAGTGGGACCGCTCTTCTTGGGATTCACAGCTCAATTCATTATCATTATCCTCTTAGTAGCATTTGATTTCTACGTGAGTAAAAATATAAGTGGGAGGAAATTGGTGCAGCTGCGTTGGTGGTACGATGCCACTAACAAGAATAACTCGAATTTTACATTTGAATCGCACAAACAGTATACGACGGGTCCCCCAATCAGCGCCATCGATTCCAAACTGTTTTGGTGGTCAATGTATCTTACACCTGCTGTGTGGTTTGTCTTTGGGATATTATGTTTGTTGAAATTGAGGCTATTTTATTTGATTTTGGTCGTGATGGTGGTCTTCTTAACCGGATGGAACGCGTACGGTTTCCGTTGTTGCGACAGATGGGATCCACAGACTAACTCTGATGGAAACGAGGGGAACAGTACATGGTTCCAGTTGCCCAATATGCTTAACCTTGACAACTTGTCTAGAATTTCAAGGGTTCAATCGTTCTTCCAAGGTAACGGATCAACAGCAACGTGATAGACCATAGAAAGTGCTTACTGTACATATATTGTAACTGTGGGCGATGGAATTGCCGAAATAGATTTTATTAATTTACGTATGTTCTTTGCCCGCGTTCACCTTCTTTTATATATGCATGGTTTTAGTAGCCATTTACCTTCAGCAGCCTTCTTTCTTTTGGTCTCTAGTTGCTCCTTCTCTGTTTGAACCTCTATAAATTTCTGCCTCCTTTCCAATTTCGCAATTCTTTCCTTCAATATATCCTCGGGTGGTTTGAAGAATTCGAATCTGGTAAACATTTTATTGGAGTCATCGGTGTTCTTGTGGAAGAACCCCAAAAGCTTCAAAGCGTTGACAAACTCGTCCCCCTTCCCGTCTGCAAAACGAGACTTGATCTCTGCTATCCAGATCTCTCCTCTGGGAGCCAGAATTCTATAAGCTTCCTCGATAAAGTCTAAGAAGTTCGTACCCATTAGAGCAAGGCAAAAAACGACAATCGAACAGGATTCATCAGGCAATGGAACATTTTTGATATCCGCAACTGTGATTCTCTCGTTTACCCTCTTCAGATCAAAACTGTGCACTTTGTACTCTATCTTCTTCTTAAGTTTTTTGTTCTGTTTAAAGAAATTGTTAACTTTGAGCGCCAACGCGGCTTCACCGCAGCCCATATCGGCAATGATCAGTTTTCTGGAGTGGGGCAACCCTGGCAACCCACCTGGTGCGTTAATGTTTCTCTTCAAACGTGTTTGAATCTGGTCGATGAAAACGTCAATGGGGTTTTCGGGCCAAGACAACACTTGGGACCTAAACCCGTCGTGGTACTCATCGAACAACTCTGGCTGGCTCTTGATCAGTTCTAGGGCGTCTTCCGAAGAGATGGTGTACAGTTGTTCATTGATCCACCTGAAACGGGAGCCAGATAGTTTGGCCATCATCTTCTGCTGCAGTGGGGTCAGCTTCCTGTTTGCCTGCAGTGCGATGGCCGGTTTCGTCGCCACGGGTTGCTTCTTCTTGGTGACCTTTTGTTCCGTGACCACTGGGATTGTCTCGATCTCGTCGTCCGAGACGGACTCCTCGCTGTCTTCCTCCTGTGCCTGCTTTATCTGAGCATCCTTCCTCTCCTTTATCTTCTTCTTCCTCTGCTCTTTCTTGACTTTCTTCGCGGCGTTCTTTTCCGTCGATTGGAAGGCGATTTTGTCAGCCTTCAGATTCCAGTCTCCAGTTTTAAACAATTCCATTTGTTAAATTCCCCACTGGCGTGTTGTTCCACAACAACGTTTGTTCATAAATTTAAAGCTCATCTCATCGGGGAAGAGAGTATAATAATATTTTGCACATTGCGAAGAAAAAAAAAATTTTCCATTTCTTCATGAATTTTCAATATGCTTCTCATCACAAAATTCAGGTGTAACTGATGTGGACCCACGACGTGTTATCGTTTTTAGTCTCTATAAACCAGGATCTGATAAAGTTCTGCGACAAGGTGGACACCGTGTCGTCCATGACGAGTTTGAAAACCAGTGCTATCACATTACTCGATATCTCGCGGTCCAGCGTCAGCCTATCGATGATCTGCACGTTGTTGACGATCCCTACGCCCGTTCGCAGCTTAATCCAGAGACGAATCTTCCCCCGAGCGTAGTGGTACAGATTCTGTAGTGGTTTTGCCATGATCTGGTTGTTGTGGTCCTCGATGTGGATTAGATGCAATACTTGCAGGTGGTTTAGTTCGTTGATGAAGATCATTGAGATTAGTTGGTCCTGGGAGTAGTACTCCAGCTCGCACCTTTTCACTGTCTGGTTCTGCAACTTGTTGTTGCTGTAAAAGATAAGTGTCCTTCTAACGGATTCCATTTCGAACAACCTCACCGTGGGGATGTTTGTAGTGGATGCCTGTGCCAAAGTATGTACGAAGAACGCTCGGAGTTTCCTCTTGGATATAACGGGAACGGGCACCCTTGCGATTTCTTCCTGTTCGAGAGAGAAGTCCTCGATATCGGACGAGGAGCTCTCCACTTGTGGATCGAGGTACGGACTTATGATCTCCAAGTTATTCCTCTCCGCGTTATCCTGTAGTGCCTCTATGAAATTGAACGGGTGTACAGACGTTGTAGTTGTTGTTTGTTGCGGCCCCCCTGGTTCGTACACCCATTTAGCATCCTTATTATCGTTAAAATCACGAATTGCAACCTCCCATAATCGGATCTGTTCCACTAGTGTGTAGTTGTAATGGAGTATATCTGCCACGTATAATTCCATCCTGTCAAAATCGACTCTATCGACGACAATCTCTACATTACGTAAGGGAACCCCCCTGAGGGCCCTACTCCCTATAATTCTGTTATCACACACGAAACTGAAGGGCAATGGTTGTTTCGAGAATTCCACTGAACAGTCATCGATCCTCCAAACGTGAGCACCGTACTGACCAAGCATGTTCCCCGTGGTTCTCACCGATGTGATCAACCCAGAGACGACGATCTTCCCTAGTGGATTGTTCCCGCAGAACAGTTGATGGTCTACCACACCATTGTACCAATTCCTACATACTTCGAGGGACCTGTACCACAGATCCACAAGCTCATTGAGAAGCAAGCGGAGTGGTTCAGCGTTTGCAGTTCTGTGAAGAAGGGGACACCACTTGAAGAGCTGTGGGATGTAGTAGCAAGTATCTGAGCCGGTGTCGTAGTACACTATATGGCTGTGATCTGCGTCCATTCGCTGTGCTATGGGGGGGAGAGAGATGTCTACCCTACGCCTACACCCACCCACAGTTGAACGATACCAATGTTACGTAAAGAGAAAACAACAACAAAAGTGAAAAAAAAACGACAACAAAAAGAACGCGAATTGTAAGAAGTATGAGAGAAGGTAGATACACTGGGGCAAGAACAAACCGCTCTCTGTGTCTGTATCCATCGCATCGCACACACGTAAAACCGATCTCGTTAGTTTCTATGTACAAATCACAAACACTTTCTTCGCTCACTCTCTCTCTCTCTCTCTCTTCAATGCAGTAGGAGAACCGGGTTCTGTAAATCGGGAAACCTCAAAACACACACCCAATCGAGGAACACAAACAGTGTATACCGAAAGAGAGAGAGACGCACACACACACACAGACCCAGTACGGACGAACGGCGCTACCATCTGCCAGACAGACAGATACACACCCACCCACCCGCCGTCCAAAGCGACATTTCCGCCACGTTCCGTCCCCTTTTCGGCAAAAAGAAACGAGGACACCCGCCAAAGCGGCAAAGAGCGGGCCGGCGATTGAGAGGAGGCAGAAGAGGAGTCGCACAGCCTGGTTGTCGAGCAACAAGAGACAAACAGTGTGTAACAGTCGGTACATCTACACCCCACCCTATCAACTTTGAAAGAGTCGGTTCACTTAGTGTCTCCCACAGCACAATACTGACACTACTACTGTTCTTGGTTGGTAAGCACTGTCTTTTTTTCCTTTTTTCTTTTTTTTTTTTTTTATTTCTTTTCGTTCTTTCTTCTTTTCTGTCTTCACTTTGAAAAGTCTTCCGGTTCTTAAAACTCTCCTCTCTCTTTCGTAGTAATCACACCGACAGTCGTACACTCGAGGGGATATACAGGTATATCCACACACACATGGAGCATACTAGCAACAACAACACGTACGGTATGCTGCACCGTGGTCAGAGTGTAGGGGATACAGCGGTCAACAACCACAGGATGGGTGTCGCTAACGGTATGGTACAACAGCATATGTACATGCAACAGGCACAACAGCAACAGCAACATCACCAGCAGCAGCAGCAACAGGGGCGCCAACAGTTTCAGGTGGGTGGGTACTTCCCTCTAGCGGACGGGATGCTTGCGGATGGGGTTTCCGATATCGCTTTGCAGCAGATGAGGCACGGCGGTGCAAGCAGCATGAAGAACGGTCATGGGGAGAGAGTCAAGGAAACGATGAGTAACTACCATCCAGATAGTGTCCCCCCATCAGAGGTGGTTCAAGGACACAACAAGAGTGTGCTGAACGATATAGTGTTGGACCCACATTCCGCGGATCCATCAACGGCCCCAACAACAGCTTCCAATATAGACGTGCTGTCGTCGACGACGGATTTGTCCCCAGTGACGAATAACATGGATGCAAACGGTGTGGTTAACGGTAATGGTGTTGCTAACGCTGCCGCGGCGGGGGCAGCAGCGGCTGCAGCCGTGGCAACAGCGGGCAATGGTGGTGCTGGTGGGTTTCGCCCAGCGACAACCGGGTCGGTCAAAATACCCACCTCGATGACAGATAGCAATGGTGGTGCTGCTTCTACTGTTGGTGCAGGGACTACCGCACCAGCGGACAGCGTGAGCGGTAAATTCAATTTCAGGGATATAACATCAACGAACAAACAGTTGTACCTGTCCACGATAAATAACAATCCTCATGCGATAAATGATCCGGCGATCCAGGAGTCCCTGTCGTCCTTCTTCCAGCCGTTCGGTGTGGACGTGTCACACTTACCAATGACAAACCCGCCGATCTTCCAAAGCGCAATGCCCTTCTTTGACGAACCCGTGAGAAGGAGGAGGATATCGATCTCGAACGGGCAAATTAGCCAGCTGGGAGAGGACTTGGAGACAGTAGAGAATCTATACAATACACAGCCGCCGCCAATGCCACACCAAAGGTTCCGTCAGCCACACCACACACAGCAACAACAACAACAGCAGCAGGAGACAAGCATCCCTATCTCTAGTAATCCTGCAGATGGGACTCCAGGGAACGAAATGCTGAAGCAGATACCGATGGGCGCGGTCCCCAATATGCCTGGTAACGATCACTGGGCGAAACCGGCTGGGGAAAGTCCTCTGGGCAGTGTGTTGGCACCTCAGGGCCAGCCCATGCTAAACCATAGCAATATTGCACTGCACCAACAACAACAACAACAACAACACTACGCACCACATGAAGATTTCCCACTGGTGACCAATAACATGAACGTGCCCAACCAGATCAACGGGCTCCCTCAGCCGCCATTGACACAAGCACAGGTGCTGAAGAATGGGCCGGCTCAGCAGATCCCCCAAGAACAACACATCTCGTCGCTCCCTCCCCCGAGGAGCAATAGAGCACAGTCGCTTTCATCGATCACGTCAGACAACTCGTACTCTGTCGACGACAAGAACGACCCCGTGCCGGGCACGACGGCGTGGAAGAGGGCGCGTCTGTTGGAGAGGAACAGGATAGCCGCGTCCAAGTGTCGGCAGAGGAAGAAAGTCGCGCAGGTGCAGTTGAAGAACGATTTCAACAGCATGTCGCGAGAGAACGCGATCATCAAGAAGAAACTCAAGTACTACGAGAAACTGATCCTCAAGTTCAAGAAGTTCACGGAGTCGCACTTCCAGGAGTGTCATGGCGGCGCCGAGAACAAAGACCTCAAGATCATGGAGGAGCTCCTGATGATAGACGAGGATGTCAACGAGGTCAACGAGAACGGACTCATCGTGAAACTGGAAGATGACAACATGTTGGCGGACTGAGGTAAGGAGGATCCCCGCAGGTTCAGCATTTATACGCACGCGTACAAGCACAATGTTACAGGGGGCGCCGGGGATGGGAGCAGAAATACATAAAAAAGTACCTTAAAGTATGCTCAAGGCGTGTAACCACAGATACATCATCTATATGCTCATTGTTCTTATTATTAATTCTTATTATATCACACTTCCAATATTATTATTATTTATTCGTACAATCTGGTCTATCGTCATCACAACCATTGTGGCTCTAAACGGCAGCCGTGGACTCTCCCCGAGAGGAGCATAGCATGTGTGGACAAGACACACAGGGAGATACACATAGTCGTTTATAATCTTGTTTGTATAGTGTATTGCATTTAGGTCGTTTTTTTTTTTTTTGGTTTACGTCGGGCGGACCTGATCGAACCAGGGGTGGCCCATGGCCTCCTTTGCCGTGAGTCTTTCCTGGTGGTCGTACCTGAGCAAGTTGTCGATGAGGTCAATGACCTCGTCGTCGTCTGAGAGGTGTTTGTTCGCGTCGTTGATGAATCTGTGCCACGGTCTGCGGATGTACTGGTCCATGTCGTGGAACTCTGCTGGCAGGGAGATCTGGTACTTGGTGAGGTACCTCTCGAAGTCCTCGGACCCCAAGACGCGCACGATCTTGACAAGCTGATCCGTGTTGCTGTTCCCGTGGAAGAATGGTTCCTTTTGGAAGATCATTGACGCGAGCATTGTGCCGAAGGACCAAAGATCGAGGGAGTAATCGTACATTCTGTAGTCGACGAGCAGTTCCGGGCCTTTGAAAAACCGCGACGCAACGCGGACGTTGTACTCCTCGTTGACGTGGTAGAACTCGGCGAGCCCCCAGTCGATGAGCCTCAGAGTTCTGTTCTTGTGGTCGATCATGACGTTATGCGGTTTGACGTCCCTGTGCATGATGCCCATGGAGTGGCAGTAATCCAATGCCTTGAGGAGTTCGAACATGTAGAACTTCATGTCTAGCGCGGTGAGCTTCGGGTACAGCACTCTAAAGTCGTAGTTGTTGACGTACTCGAAAACGAGCGCTGGTGTGCGGGACACTGGGTCCCGTATGATATCTAGCAACTGGATGATGTTTTCCTGTCCGTTGTGCGGGGCTGCGTAGATATATGGGCGCCTGTTCTGCACTGCATCCGGGGTCTTATTCTTGTAGTACTCCGCGTCGATGTCAATCTGTTTCCCGGTGGGCGCGCTGCGCTCGTTGGACAAGTTGCTAAGGATGGTGATCTCTCTTTTGATCTTCTTCTTCTTGACGGGCTTGAGCATCTTGATGACGATGTTGTTGCGGGAGGACAGTTGCACGCCGCGGAACACCTCGCTGTACTTGCCCCTCCCGACTTTTGTCTCGATCTCGTAGTCCCTGAGGTTCGAGGTCGACCAGTCGATGTTTGTGTTTTCGTAGTCCCAGTACTCCCTGGGGCGCAACTGGTTTGCATCCGTGTACACCCTGGCCTCAGATATCACTTTGGTCTTCATGTGTTTGGGGTGTGAACGTGTGTGGCGGTGGCAGTGGCAGTGGGAACTTGCAAAAGAGGGAGACACGCACGCACGCTGATAGAGATTTCGAGTCCCACACTGCTTAAAATTTTTCAGTTTTCAATTGAGACGTGTTGATGAGTTGTACGTAGAGAGGTATGTATAGTGAAGGGGACCCCCCCCCCCCCTCATAGGTTCTGCAGGCCACGAATGACATCCTGGTGGTGTTTCTTGTTCAATTGAGTCTCTGCCGTGTGCGCGTTGGCGAGTCTGACCTGTTGCAGCACGTCCTTTGTCTTCTCGAAGTAGACTGTGTCGAGCAAGTTTCTCGTCTGGGATTCGACGTCCTCGACGAGTTGTCCCAAGTTCGCGACGTGCGAGACGTGCACTGCGTCAGTGGAGTCCCCCGCGCCATGAGCCACTGGCGCGTCTCTCTCCAGTTGTCTTGTGAGGTTCCCCGACAACGCGAGCGCGCTCTGTTTCTCCGAGCGCAGTTGCAAGATGACCGTCGTGGTGACTTTGTAGTTGTACGCCGCGCGGGACTCATCTGTCGCGGTAACTTCGACGACGTGGATACTGTCCCATTCACCACCCACGTTAGTCTTCTTGAACAGGACCACCCCCGCGAAATCCCCCTCTGTGGAGTCCTCCAGGTCCCAGAGGTACACACTAGAGATCCCTCCCTCGTAGTACAAATCTCTGTAGACGTCGAAAGAGTCGTTGCACAGGACTTCCAGTTGTCTGAGCTGGTCCGAGGGGAACGGCGATTCCTGAGCGTCTTCGTCGGTCAGTTCCGGGACGTACTCGTTTGACCAAGGGGATCTATACGAGTCGATATCCCTGTTGTAATCGCAACACAGGAACTCTCTGTGCGAGGCGTGTGGGTCCTTCTGCACTGTGAGTGGTGTGTCGACTGCTGCAAGGAGATCCTCTGCGAGTTCTGGTTCTAAACTGATGAGATTCGCGACATTGGCACGGGTCTGATCGGGGTCCAATCTGCGCAACAGATCGAGCGCCGCTGTGTACTGCTTGTCGGACATGGAGGCTTGTTTGTTATTGGGTTACAAGGGTTGTACTATATGTGTAAGTAACGTTTCCCATTATATAAATAAATTAAAACGTAATCTATCCATGCATGGAATGTACAGTGAGGAACCCCAGAGTGACCGCGAGGAGCTGCACCACGACGCCACGCAGTTCTGCCACCCTTGAGTACGGGACCGCAGTAGCAGTAGTAGTACGTAGTTGTGGCAACAACCCTGTGGCAGCGATGTAGAGTAACCCACCAGCGGTGACGGGTAAAGTCACGCTTGCCGGGTCTCCGAACTCAGCCGCGTGTTCATTCAGGTGGCACCCGACGGCGGTGCCGCCCAGTGCGAGCAGTAACGTGGCCAATTTAGCACGTACCCATCTCGATTTCGACCTTAGCACGGCAAAATCCGCGACTGCGTGCGGGATCTCGTGTGTCGCGATGGCCAACGCGGTGACTGCCCCCACGTTACTTGATTTGTAGAAAGCTGACGCTAGAGCGATCCCGTCTGTTGCGTTGTGAGCGGCATCGGAGATGACGTTGAGGAGCAGGGAGGGGGTGTGTCCCTCCTTCTCTTGGGAGTGGTCATGTTCATGACTGTGACTGTGACTGTGGCCATGACTACTACCACCCCCCTGCAACACTGCAGACACCCTGTCAAGGGCGAAGAACAGCACGAACCCGGTGAACAACCCGACTCCCAATGACCCGACCTCGCAGTGCGGTATCAGATGCAGAAACACGTCCCCCAGCAGCGTCCCCAGTGCGAACGCCGTCGCCGTGGTGCCCGTGGACAGCGCCCCCGCGGTGCGCACGGCAAGCAGCGCGACCACAGGCGGCACTGCCTGCAACAGCACCGTCGCCAGCAGCGCGTTGTGCCGTGGCGTGTGCGTGAAGACGGTGTCGGCGAGCGCCCGTTGGTACTGTGTCATGACACCGGCGGTGACCCCAGCGGTGGCACCGTGCGAGTGCGCGCTGCATCTCTGCGCGGCGGCTGCAAGGACCCCGAGCGACAGCAGCATCGTCCGTCTGTCGTCCCTGCTGCTACTGCTACACTGGTACCACCAGTACTATGTGCACAACACCCTCCGGGTTCTACCCCGACGAACGGTGTCTTTACCCCAACGCACGCGGACCGGGCAACCCCCGGGCAACCCCCGGGCAACTGCTACAGCCGCACGCGCTGCCGCTACGGTGACCCAGACACCCGGCGCACATCACGCGCCACGAAACGGTGTGGTTACCCGGTCTGCCCACCCCCACCCCTTGAAAACTGTCGGAACCCTTGGGGGGGCCAAGGCGTTTTCAAACTGTTCATTAGTCCATTTGAAGGGTCGTGGTAGCACGGTTTAGTCTACTAGTCTAGTAGTTGTAGACACAACAGAAGCATATCTGCAAGATGGCAGCGTCTCAAGAACAGCAGCAGGAACTGGAGCTGTTCAAAGCAGAGGCAGCGAGGGAGAACCCGGAGGACTTCGTGCAGTTCGGCGCGAACTACTTCAACAAGCGGCTCGAGTTGCAACGGGCGTTCGTTAAGCGGCAGGAGAAATTGGCCCTGTCCAAGAATATAGTGCTGTTCCCAAGACGTGCTGGTGGGTCAGCGTCCCACAGTAACAGTGGGTCAGCGACCCCGCTCCCTGAGGAGCCCGCAAGGGGCGCCAGCGTCTCCTTCAAGTCCCCGTTCCAGGATAACGATCCAAAGGCGAAAGAGGATGTCTCCGCGTCACCTTCTGCGACTGATTTGAAGTCTAGTGGTAGTGGTAGTGGGCTGTTCAAAGGTGGGTTTGATATTGGGAAAGACGCAAGTGCAAGTGCAAGTGGTGACTCGAGAAAGAGGGTTAATTCTCCATTGGACCCAGCATCAATGACTCAAAAGAGACAGAACTCCCCGCCTCCAGAGGATGCACACCCGGTTCCACAACAGCAGCAGCAGCAGCAAAGGCCCATCGCGTTCAATGCGGATAGGAGAACGTCTGTGTCAGGGGAGACACTGCATCCGAACCTGTTTGATGACTGGGTGCCAGAACACTACAAGGAGAAATCGAGTGAACAACTGCATAGGTTGGAGAAATCCATAGGTAAGAACTTCCTGTTCAACAAGCTGGACGCAGATTCAAAGAGACTCGTCATAAACTGTCTAGAGGAGAAACACGTCGCTAAGGACGCTGTGATCATTAAACAGGGGGAAGAGGGGGATTACTTCTACATCGTGGAGAAGGGGACAGTAGAGTTCTATGTCGGGGACCACCGTGTGAGTACCTCGGGGCCCGGTTCGTCCTTTGGTGAACTGGCACTCATGTACAACAACCCTCGTGCCGCTACTGTCGTCGCCACTAGCGACTGTATACTGTGGGCTCTCGACAGACTCACTTTTAGAAAGATCCTGTTGGGGAACTCGTTCAAGAAGCGCGTCATGTACGACGACTTGCTGAAATCCATCCCAGTGCTCAAGTCCTTGACCACGTACGAGAGGAGTAAACTGGCCGACGCACTGGACACGCAGATCTTCGAACCGGGGAGCACCATCATTCGTGAGGGTGAATCGGGCGAGAACTTTTACCTTATCGAGTATGGAGAGGTGGAGGTGTCCAAGAAGGGGCAAGGTGTAATCAATACTCTGCACAAGGGAGACTACTTTGGTGAGATCGCTCTGCTCAAGGATATCCCCCGTCAGGCAACGATCCGCACTACAAAGAGAACGAAAGTGGCGTCTCTAGGGAAGAGCGGGTTTGAAAGACTCCTGGGACCCGCACTAGACGTTCTCAAATTCAATGACCCAACAAGAAAACAGCCCACTCAGAAGAAATAGATCGCACTTTGCTTTCCCTCCCCCCCCCCATCCTACGTACGACATACATACACATTCGCAAGCAAGCAACCCACGTTTGTTTCTTCGTGATGAGAATCACTTTATCAATTCGATAATAATGAACAAAAATTTGATTTAAAGAGGTGGACCTGTAAAGAACACCACTAGAACCCTCTCACTTCACCGTGTCGCCCCTCACGCTATCTAGGAATGGGACTCACGAGCAGACTGGTCTACTGTGTGTCCGTACTGCTGCTGTTGCACGCCGCGTTCTCTAGCTTCGAGTACCATCAACTGATAAAAAACGCCGCACTGGACACCACACGGGCACCCCCAGTCCCAAGAGACATAGTCTACGAGACGTACGTTGCACTGGCACTGTTCATCACCGCGACACTGCTATCCCACAACAAACTCACTTACTACAACTTGTTCACCCTCAAAAGGGTCTCACAGAACGAGTACTTGAGGGACACGGCCTTGAGAAGGGCCACCGCGGTGGATAACATGATAGGGAACGACCCGGCCGCAGAAGTAACACACACACCGAATCTCGCGGACATCATGAGCAAGCGCAAAGAGGTCACCGCGTACCTCCAGGGGGACAAGGCGTAAGAGTGGTGAGTGTTGAAACGATGACAGAGTCTATAATATATATATATATACGTATACACATGCAAATTGCACGGTCAGAATCGCCCTCACTCGTTGTAGAACGGGTTCTCTTGCGACGGTACAGCGTGCTGCGAGTGTCTCGGTGGCAGGCGAGTCCTGCGGGGACTGTCCAGTCGCTCCTGCAGTTCGCGCACCAATTCAGCTACCTCCTCGGGGGACAGCGTCACCCTCGTAGCAGACCGTCTCAGCATCCCAAGCAACCCACACCCGTTGGTCCCTTCACCCTCTCTCGTTTAAAGGTCGCGGTGAAGTGTCATAAAATCTTTCAAAAAGTGGACAACTATCTTTTTTGTCCCCACCACGTAGCACTCCACTCAACAGAAGCACACTCGTCTCAGAACTGACTGATCAGAGGGCGGTACAGTAGACGACAGCACGCACGCACACACTCTCTCTACTTGTTGGAACACGTCCCAGCGATGAGTAGTTTAGAAGGTTCTGGCGCTCCCTCAAGTGCGACCTGCAGGATATGCAGGGGAGAGGCGACGGACGACAACCCGCTGTTCCACCCGTGCAAGTGCAAGGGGTCCATCAAGTATCTTCATGAGCCCTGTCTGTTGGAGTGGATCCAGGCGCGGAACATAGACATCAACGACCCACATGGAGCGGCCATATATTGTGACATTTGCCACCACCCGTTCCAGTTCAAAACAACGTACGCGGAAACGATGCCGGAGAAGATCCCGCTACGGCTACTTCTCACGAACACGTCGAAGTTGTACCTCATCAAATTGAAGAATACGGTCCTCGTCACGTTCGCTTTGGGGTTGCTCGTGGGGGGGACTATCCTCGCATGGAACGTCTCTGGGAAACTGTACACTTTCGTGCTCGATGGTAAGCTGCCCTACAAGAATGAGTTCTTCAAGAGTCTTTGGTTTGGGTACAGTGAGGACATGACCACAAACAGGGACAAACTTGCCTTCAAGTTCACCACAGCTGGGGTATACCAGAACATCCCATTGCTCGTCACAGCGCTGCTCGAGAACATCAAGTTTTCAGTCTCGCAGATCGGTCTGCTGCTTTTGCTCCATCTTGCGCTGTACTTCCAGTACGACATGATCGTACGTGAGGACGTGTTTGGGAAGATGGTTTTCCACAAGATTGGACCAAGTTACTCCCTTGAAGATTACAAGAACAGACTCAGGGAGAGGTTCCCGGACGTGGACGATGAGATGCTAGAACAGGTGGCCCGCATCATGAGAAACAAGGAATTATTAAAACAGGAGGACGGTGACGACCTCGACGCGGAAGTAGACGTGGGAGACGTGGCGGCGGACCGGCATGAATTGGACGAGCTCGTTCACAACGGCGAGTTGGATGCTAGTCTCGAAGACGATGAGAATGAGAATGAGAATGAGGAGGAGGAGAATCTGGGTCCTGACAGCACCAACGATGAATCCGACCACAGCAGCATACACTCGCATGGTGACAGTTTCACCGGGTTGAGACTCCCGGAGGAACGCCCGGCAGAGTTCGCAGAAAACCCGTTTGAACACCCTCTACGCCCAGTACAGCCGCCAAACCCAATACACCACCAAGAACCAGAGGAACCCAGAATTCAGCTGGCAGACGTCTTTGCCGGAGGTGCAGACATACAGCAACCACAGTTGCAGCAGCAGGACCTCGAGGACGAGGCCGCTATGCAGAACGAGCCGGACCAAGGCGGCGCGCCCTTCGTCATGCTACTCAAGCTGAAATTCAGCACCGTCCTGCTCTACTTTCTACTAGCAGTCGTTATCATCAACGCGTACACATTCGTGTCGTATTTCATTCCCACCGTCATCGGATACCAACTCCTAAACTTGTACCTAGGTACGATAAAAACCATTGGACACGGTATCTCCACTGCATATCGTCTAAGTGGGCTGAAAAATTTTAACAATGATGTCGCACAGAAGGTACCCTTACTGAGCGTAGTTGAGACCTGGATTGAGACAAACATCTTCCAGAACGCCCAGTACTACTACAATTGCTACAGAGACGGGTCCCTGGACTACTTGACTGAGATTAGACTGCTACCAGGTCTCGTCACCTATAGCACTTTTGTCGCACTATTATGTGTGGCGTCCGAATTCATTCGCCGCGGATACAACCGTACGCACGGCATGACAAATAAGAAGAGAAGACTCGTCTTTCAAATCTTGTTCGCTATCAGATGCACTTTCAAAGTTTTCACCCTATTTTTTATAGAACTAGCAGGATTCCCTATCCTTGCCGGGGTGATGCTTGACATATCGCTGATTGCACCAATTCTGGGCTCACCAACTACATGGCTTTGGGTCACCCAAGTTTTCAAATTCTGGAGCCCAATGTCCTACATCATCTACTGGGCCATAGGCACCTTGTACATGTACTGGTTTGCCAAGTACATCGGCATGATTAGACAGTACATCATAAGACCCGGCGTACTATTTTTTATTAGGTCCCCAGACGATCCAAACATAAAGATCTTGCATGATAGTCTTATCCACCCAATGTCCATTCAGTTGTCAAGACTCTGTCTCTCCATGTTCATCTACGCAGTCTTCATCATCGCAGGATTCGGTATCCATACGAGACTCTTATTCCCATACGTTTTCAAGACAAAAATTTTGAACGCACACCCACTCTTCAGTACGATAGGGTTTGTCAACGTCGGCACCATGATTCTGGGTTTCATCATCGCGAAGAACTTGATCGAAGAAAATCCAAACGTCAAGGCTTTGGTTAGACATTACTGGATGACCGTGATGGATATCATCGCAAGGAAATTGCGCTTGTCATCGTTCATCTTGGGTAAAGACTACGCATTCGAAAGAGGGCATGTCCTGTACAGGAACAGCTTCTATCATTTCTTTGCAACAAAGACGGCTCAATGGTCGAACCCGGATCTGTTCTCCAACCCAAAGACTGTCATGCAGGCAAGGGCATTGTTTAAAGAAAATAAGGATATACACGCGTACTTCGTGCCCGATGGTACTTTGATGCGTGTCCCATCATCTGATATCGTCTCTCGCAACTACGTGCAAACCATGTTCCTACCCGTGACAAAAGATGATAAACTGTTGAAGCCTCTAGATCTCAAGAGAATCAAAGAAAGAAACAGACGCAACGCTGGTGAATTTGCATATTTAGATCACCAAAACACAGATTTTGATGACTACTTCATCTGTTACGTGCCACCTCATTTCAAACTAAGATACATGACCTTGATCGGATTAATGTGGCTCTTCGCGTCTATACTAATCTTCTCTATTGCTGTGCTCTCACAGTATACGACCAACACTCTTTCTGCTGTCGTGCTACCTGTTCTTTGGATGGCCGGATTCCATGACAAGCTAACTGCGTTCAAAACATTGATTAGGGAAGGATACCGGCAATGCAACTTCCAGTACACTTGTTTCGGTGCGATTGTACTGTCCCTCGCACTGGACTTTTACAAAGAACACGATTTGTCCCGCTATTTCTTTAGCGAGGTTGTCGCGGAAGAGGACAACGCCAATGGTGGTATTGAGGGCGACGAAGAGCAACCCGTTGTGGCTAATGCGCCCAATGTCAATTTGAACCCTGCGGTCCCTCGTCAAAGAGCATTTGATCTGATATTTGAAAACTTTGTGATGAAGTCGATTGTTTTCTCACTTCTTAACTTTTTGGGAGGATTTTTGGTGACCCTTACGGTCAGTGTTATGATTTATTTCCTGAGGTACACAGCCGCATACGCAACGAGAACCGCTATAGAATTCTCCCCATCTTTAAAAAAATACACGATGTTGTCAGGTGGTGGGGTGGAAATGTTTAAGAACCTAGTGTTCGTTTTATCGATCTTTTGGTTTGTGTTCCCGACAATTAAATCATCCGGGCAACTCATCCAAATCAATAATCAGCGCTTCACCGATGTTGTAAAAATGATATGGGGATTAAACTTAGCAGCGCCTGTCAAAAATGTATGCAAGGCTTTCCTGTTTATTACTGTAGTTGTGGGTGGGCCCATGGTCTACGAGTTTTATTTCAGTTCAACGAAGTATAGGTCGTTCCTGGACGCCATGTATTTTATCAAGCTGAGAACCCCAATGGAGCATTATCAAGACATGACTACGTCTATGCATTATAGTTCGATGATAGTGTGTCTGGCAACCCTATCAGTAGCGATCTACCACTTCGTGCACATTATGAGGTTCTGGTTCGGAAAGGCGGTTCAGGATGTCAAAGACCAAGTCTACGCTAAGGGAAGATCTTTGGAGAATTATGAAAATGTAGAAACATCGTAAGTGACTGATTTTCGTCTCGCCACTTACTAGGGATATATAGATATATGATGATTATTGTATTTTATGTAGAATGCACGTATTAAATTATTTTTTTTTCTTTGATTATCGTTAGACCTGAGAAGAAATAGTTCTCGTTCTAAAACTTGCTTCATTCGTCATCGGATAGCGATATTGGGAGGCTGCTTTGTGTTTGAGGGATATTAAGACCCTCGTTTCTTTCGGGTTCGTCAAATGTATTGGTATCAGGAAGATCTTTTCGATGAGTATCAAATGTTTCGGATGACAAGCTCGTATTCAACTCTCTGTCCATATCCTTTTGAATTTCTGCAACCCGATCAGTCGCGATTGGAAGACTGTGATCGACATCAACCGGTACACTTTCACCCCTTGTGCTAGTAGTTTCACCAACTAAATTGACGTCGCCATCATCTTCCTCTCCATCTGAAATTACAATATTTCGGGATACATCATGAGGTATGAGACCTGTGCTCCCGTCAAATGTGTCTGACGATGGTCCGTTTGACGCACGTGATACGTCAGGAGATTTTGGTTTCAAGTTGGGAGATACTATTGGTGAATATGGCGTTGGTTTAATCAATCGAGAATGGAAGAAGGGTGAAACTGTGTTGGTCCTACCCTCATGGTTCGTTAAAGTATCACCCTTTGTCTGTTTATGCTTTAGTGGGGAACTTTCTAAATAGCTTCTCTCGCTCAACTCCATTTGGTTGTTTTGTTCCGGAGAAGATTTTACTTCCCTATAACCTAATTCGGGAGGGGGAAGGTCTTGTGGCAAAACTCGCTCGTTCATGGAAACGGGTTCCTGTGGGGAATTAGTGTTTCTGTTTGAATCAGAACTACTTGGCGGTGAAGAGCTCCGATAGTCTGAAGATATGTCATTTTGACAGTGCCGCAACTTACTTGAATTCTCTGTTGGAGATACATCCCCAACATTTGATTCATGTGCAGTACCGCCCCTTTCCGACTGCTGACGCTCCTCTTGAGGATTAGGCATGTTTTCGATAATCTCAAAATCTTCGCTGTCGTACTCTATGTCTGCTGCGGAATCGTAGGGATCATCAACTTTTCCCCCGTTCTTATCAATCTGGATTTGCTGTAAAGCCTTAAGAACAAATCTTAGTTTCTTCCTGGCCTTGTCCCTTTTACTCTTTTCGAAATACTCATTGACTCTCTTGTTGGAGCTTCTATTTCTTTGTTTAGCCCCTTTCCATACACGGATCGTTTCCTCTGGGTTTTTGAAGAATTTCTTCACAGTCATTATGACATGTACTCCACAGTCACTCATATTTGGCTGTTGCGGCACCAAACAGTTCTTCATCTTGATGCATGATCTGTCAATGACCATTCCATATTTATCTTTGGCGTAACCTATTAGGAACTCCCTTATGGGGTCAACTTCTCTAGAGTGGCTAGCACGAAGTGAATCAAACGTTAAAATTGTGATAATCGGTGTTCCGATAGATAAATCATCAGTATCTTTATGAGAGGGTGTGTCAGTAGTATCGCTGGCACTTGGTGGATCAGAAGAAGCCAGTGCTTCAGTAGCCTGCCCGTTCACTGGATTAATAGCTTTTTTAACTTGAAGTTCCGCCTCAGTGTCACATTTTCGAGATGGCTCATCTGGTCGAGAAGAACGAACGTTCTTCTCGCTCATGACTTTGAAAAACATGTCTAAATTGGAAACGATGCATCCAAACCAATGAAAGTTGATGTTGATAGGGATAACAATATACTTTTTCGTGGCCAGATTTTCATTCTGAACCCACTTTCTGACGTTTTCATAATATGAATTGGAATCGCTGATTAACTTTGTATAAAAAAATGAAGACAAAGCCAAAACTTCATCTCTTATAACAACTCCCCGAACAATGGACTCCTCCATATAGTACTTTATGAAAAAATCAATTATACTGTCATTAACCCAGTCATTGTTGTATAAACATTTGAAATCCTGGTTAGTAATGGTGTACTTTCTATTGTCGTCAAATTCGTAATTCAAACTGGGCTTGAACTCTTCTGGTGTTTCGAAATTGTTTTCAAACGAGTTTATGGATATGTATTTGTCATCAGATTTGTTCGCCCTCTCATTTCTTGCAGATCGCCTCAAGAGAGGACCTGATGCAGTGCTATTATCTTCCGATGGGTTTGAGGGTCGAGTTTTAGTCGGGTGATCTCCGTAAAAGTTTAATGCGGATATTGTTCCAACCCCATTTATCTTCGTATCATTATTGGGTAGGGGAATTTTTTTGCCAGACTTTGTAATTCCGGTGTGGCGTCTACTTGTTGATAGCGATTTCAAATCTTTGTCGAGGAAGTCTGAACGAGTCCCGATTCGGTTTTCCTTCCAAACTGACAATGTACTTGTTCTTGCAGTTGAGTCTTTCCAGTTACTGTACGACTCTTTCATTTGTCGTATGACTACATCAAAATCAGATAGTTTTTTCACTTTGTCCTTGCGAAAACTGTGATGAAGAATGTCGTACATGTCCTTTAATCGCTTTTCTGCCATTCCTCCTTGATTGAGCCACATTAATGCAATGAATCTATCCTGCGTTGTTCCTGCACTTGGGCGGAGAGTTAAGCCTGAGTTGAAGAAATGAATATCTTTTAAGATGACTGCAAAGCACGAAAATTTTGCATCAAAGAGAATCGTTTTGCAATCTTGCTCCAAATCCAACGGGTTGAATAATGAAATGCCAGTGTTCGAAAAGTTCAGTCTGTAGCCCGTTCTATCAGCAATAAAGTGGCAGAGTATCTTTTCATAGCTTACTATTGAATTGTTCAAGTTTAAAACGTTGAGAGCTCCTGACATGAGATATTTGACACTGTTTTTTATAATGACGTTATTGTTGCGAAAACTACTTCGTGGCACAATTGGATTTAATGAGGTCATACTTGCTGGAGAAGAAGATTGAAGCAATCCGCTATTCCTTTTCCTATTGCTATTGTATATTCGTTTCATTGGTGGTGTGCCATCTATCGGTTCTAAATCGCTACTTGGAGCAGGGTCCACCAAATCTCTCCGCTTTGGAGCTGTAGTAGCATTGGGTACCTTCGTAGGGATCAAATCTAGTTGTTCATTATTAATCCTATCCACAATTTTGGCATCTCTTCTTATCCCATCGGGACCTCTGTTAGAGCCCGTGTGGTGCGGAGGATGGTATGCATTCGTATAATTGGTTCCGGTCTTAGCTACTGGAGACGACATCGGGCTAGACAACGTGTCTATGGGTGTAGCTCCCCCACCGATTCGCCGTCTCTTGGAATTGGACATGGTATCGTTGCCCAAAATGTAAAATTATTGGGCCGTACCTACAGTGTACGAGCCTGGGTGTGATGTCGGTCTGTCCGGTGAATGCTCCATTATTACGCCTTTTGATCTAAATATCATCGTTTTTGTTACAAGTTTTGGGGTCACGTGTATTCGTTTGGCGTCTGATGCGAAGTGTAGCACTAGAGGGTAGTACAGGGTTCCAGGTTTGCCCGTGTTAGCTACAATGGATGGACACACTATGGGTATCTGTTACTTGCGAGTATATGCCTTGATATCTTACGTGGTTTGTGGTTTTGCCACTTTTCTCAGATGTTTATTTCCGTATCTGCACTACTTCAATATTGGAGGTCGCGCTACGTTGGAGACCTCAGGAGGTAGGCAAGCCCTAATTTTAAGTTGGCTCTTCCTGTGTAACGAGCAAGTGTAAACTTAAAGAAGGCATGGTCAAATACTAGTATGTTCAAGTGCTCTCCTTTTTCCGAATTTTGACTGTCACAAAGATTAAAGTGAGCTATGTGCGTTGTTATGTCGAGGCACTGAAACCCTGGTATTGGTCATTCTCAATCAGTCAAGGTAAATAAAAGAGCCTCTTTGCAGGTAGTGTTTCTACTTTGCTATCTGCCATGACGACAGCACATTGACAGGGAAGACTATGCGATCTTCAGTTTAGCACCTGCATATATTTCCCAAAAGGGAAACTGGTATTTCCTTCGAGAGTCTTTGCAAGCAGGAGCCCCCAATCACTTTACAAGGCTGTCCTGGAGTCCGTGTACTGAGTTGAGTTTGGAAGGAGGTATAATAAAACTGTTGAGGGATGGACTCCGATCCTTAATGGGTAATGGACCGGTACCATTAAAAGTGTGTGCATAGCATGTGAAACAAGCCATTACTAACAGATGTTCCAGAGTGGCATGTTTGAAAAGCTGGGCATCCAAAGATAGACAGCAGATTCAACCATAGAAAGAATGAGGTCAGGAAGAATCAGGCTGCTCCAAATGTTTCTGTCATCGTCTGTATAACACATTTCTTCGATGGAAATTGTAAGAAAGGAAAGAAAGTAAAACTGCCCAGTTTCTCTTGTGTGCTTGATTACATGAGGAGTCGGATGGAGCAAGCTAGTAGAAACGTGGTACCAATTACGAGTCTCCCAACCCACTCTCGGCGCTGGGTCCCCAGTATGGGGACCATCGGTGTAACGACCGGGTAAACGACGTTAAGAAAGTTCCCAAATTTCCTTTTCGTTTTAAATATCGAAACGTAAACAAAGAGGAATTGTTTCTGGTGAGTAACTAAAGTTGAACATCGTTATGGAGTTGACTTACAGAGGTGTATACTAGCGTGGGATTCACGGTCGCTATGAAGGAGAGATCTCGAAGTAGTAGTGTGCAATCGAGGAGGTCGCATTACTCTCTGAAATTGGAGACCATTCCAGTTGATGAACCGGTGAAGAACAAAGAGGGCAAAAACAGTCTATCTGGTGTGGAGAGCGATGAGGACTTTAAGTTCCGTAGACATAAGAATAAAAGAATAAACGGTGTGCCCTCATTAGGGGAGAAGTTAGATGATCTGCATAATGTGGTCTCGCCGAAGAGGATGGAGAACTTTGACTCCTCGGTGAAAACGGGACAATTGGGCTCACCGCTGGGCGCGTACTCACAGCCTGAAAAATTGACAAACAGTGCCCAAGAACATCGGCGCGCGCTGTCTCAGCCTCCACAAAACTTGTATCTACAATACCCTGCTGCCAACCAGCCGTACTACGGTCATATACCAACATCCCCGATGAACCCGCAGTATTTCAGCCAGCCGATTATGCCGCCCAATCCATCATCGATGGGGCCTCCATACCCAATCCCTCAAAATTATCAGTCGCAGCCGCTACCCTTGAGTGTACCATTTTTGAACATGTACCCGCCGAGCTCTGCAAACAGCTATAACTATCTAAGGAACAGGCCCGACAGAAAATCCATGTCGGAACAGCGTGGTAGAAGGTTGTCAATTGCTTCCCAGAGAGAGGACAGCATAATTTTACCTCATGATGATGTCCCAGTAGAACAATTTTACAGACATTTGGCGTATGCTAGTGTTGAGGACCGTTTAAAACAACTATTTACGTGGTGTGCTAAGAGATCGTACGACAAGATCTCGCAGCAATCAGACCGCACACGTGCAGGTAAAGCATATTTAGACGCTAAGAAGATTACGTCTGAAATTATTGGCGAGTTTGTCAGTGATTTGCAAAAGGGTACTGATGATATAGCATGGGAAGTTCCAGAAAGAGAGGTCCCGCAAAACGAGATCTCAGGTAGTAATGAGGATAAAGAGGACACTGAAATTCAGGAGTTGTTCGACGATGATCCAACTGATCAACCTGGAGACAACGATACAACCTATACATTTGATGGATTTAGAGAGAGAAAGTTTTTGAAAAAGAGGAAAGTGGAAAGGCAGAAGATACGACCTAGGCGTAAGAATGTCGAGATAAAAACTTTGCTCCTTAATCCGAAAAATGTTGAAAACGAGAAAAATCTAAAATATCTGGTCGATAAGGTAGACAAACTTCAAGCAGAGCTTGAAGAGTGGAAAATTTTGTTGGATCAGCAGGAACCTGCCAAAGAATGGGAGGAGTTTTCAATTAGAAGTGAAAATGAAAGAAAACGTTGTGAAGAACAAGGTGTCCAGGTCGAGGTAGATACCAGTATACGCGATGATTTGAGAAGAGATGTTGAAAACTGTCTGGATAGACTGTCGGTCCATGCGCATTTATTCGATTCTCATTCAAAGATGTTATTAAGCACAACTGTGAAGAAGTTGGATATTCTGAAGGATGAATTGAAAAGGAGACAGTTCTTCCACGAAAAACCGATTAATTCGCAGCTGTTGTTGAGTGAATTGAGTAAATCTTTGATAAAGAGATAAAAAATTCAGTATGTTAACACAGGGTCTGTAATATTATTTAATTTGTAACGACAGGGGCTTTAACATCGAACTTTAGCATTCGCAATATTTGCAAGGTCTTGTTAAAAGATCACTACCTAACCTGGGCATTCCAAATTAAAGCTATGTACGGATGGTAAACTAAATTAATGTTTTTAATCACTTGATTGTTGTGTTACTTTCTCATTAGCGTATAATAAAGCAACATTTTTTTTAGAAACGGTTGGACTTCACTTCCCTTTAAACCTTTTCTCAATCAACATCGTATTATAACTTACTGATGAGTTGCTAAGTGGCATGTGCTTTACTTTATCGTCAGTTGCAGTTGTGTTTCTACCTTTAAAGAAAGAAAGGGCAAGAGGGGGGAAAAAAATTAACGGGGCATACTGGGAATTGAACCCAGGACCTCTCACATGTTTAAGTGATTTTTCTCAGGTGTACCTAAGAATCGCCCAAAGCGAGAATCATACCACTAGACCACACGCCCGTGTGTTTTCACGAAACTTTTGTGTGGTATGGTGTGGTGTACCAGGCCTTATATTACTAGCTAAGCAATTTAGTTCTTTCTCTTACATGGCGTTTAACGTGTCGGAAAAGACAGCGGAACAAGTAAAATATATTTTACTTGTGCTCACATAAACACAGATGTACGTATATACTTGTATGTATTATGGTTCCCTCACATAAAGATGCTAAGAATTAATTATGGAGTGATTAGATTCATCAGCGAGTTAACTATACGCGATTGTCCTTCGACACATAGGACGAATCTGGTAAATTTAGTTAAGTAGTACCCAAGATCTTTAATATTAAGAGTAGAGCGCAGTGTTGTGTAAGGTACTAGTCTTACGGTACTCGAACTAGTTAGTGTGCTCTCTTTATATACATTATATATATAAGAACTTAGGATCGATATTCTAAATTTTAACAAAAATTTAGGATTCCTTTTAATCGTGGACCTTACGTACTTCCTGAATTATGTTGATCCTTATTTGTCCAGGTTGTTTAAAAAGGTCATGTTGCCGGATTGGACTAATTTCCTAATAAATTGTTTTTTCCGCGCCAGGCAATTGTCAAACCCACTGAGTTATGTGTCAGAAATGGAATGCCAAGTATTCGTACAATGTTGCATTACTTATCGTCTTATAAAAGGTAAAAAATTGTCGCCGCAATTCATGTATTCCCCGTATATACTTCATATCCGGGAGAAACTTCCGGCGTCGGGCACGCACTGTCTGCTAAGAGAACCCCTCACACACATGGTTCACTTATGTCCACAGTTATAAACTTCTATCGTATCGATACCTCTAATTTTGTAGAAACATCCGGGACTGTCACCATTGCTAAAATTTCAGCTTCAATCTCGCTCTTATTGCTGCCTCTGCACCTCACCACAGCTGTGATATCAAGGTTATCCTTATTCATAGAGCTCGTAGTATCAAGTATTCAATCTGCTGGTTCCCGAGACCTGTGATATCCTTCGCGCACCGTCTTGAAACTTCTGATATTCAGCGGCTAACAAAACCTGTTCTCCAAATGTTCATTTATTTTTATTTTTATCGGCGATGACAAACGCTTCTAGACCTGGTGCGGAATTCAATTCCGCAACAAGCCAGTATTTTAGTACACGTACGTTTTGCTTTCTTAAACAGCAGAGGCAAGCACAGCACTTTTATCCATATGCTTGTTGAGCAGAGCTCACATTTTAAGTGCTGCGGAAAGCGTACGGAAACTGCCCCACAAGCGGCTCAATTATCCCAGCATAGTCACAGCAGGGATATTTGTTTGCCAACAGAATAGTTTTTGATATCACTAACACCAAAAATCTTTACACAGGAGGATATACATGTATATCTCCTTACAGCAGTACTATTAATCGTATTTATAGCTATCACTGGTTTTTAATTTCTAGAAATGAACAAATTACTTACAATTGCGGTCCAGAAGATTCTTTAGCCCTATATCTTGAATTTCTTTAACAGACAGGTCGAGATTTAATGAGTTAACGGTACTTCTCAGAAGTAGTTCATCACCGGCACTTTCGTCGTCCAGAGAATGCGTTTCATCGTCGAACATCCTTTCCAGTTCGCTGAAGCCCCTTTCACTGTTAACAGAGGTGACATTCATACTGAGAAGGTAATCCAGAACGCTTGGTAAAATACTGTGCTCGGAAACCACCAGTGTCGGGTCGCTTGGATTGCATCTGGTCGCATCTAGGTACTGCGATATGATATCCCAGGAGAGCAGTGTTCTGAAATAAAATACATCGACAGTGGGAACTTTGCTGGCACTTCCTGGTAACAACTCGAAATCACAAAACTTTAGGATACGAATTTTCACCTTCATCTCATGAGCCAGACGCATTATCGTTACCTCGAATACCGACTTCCAGAATTGTCTAAACCCTTTTATTTCTTTGAGCAGGTGCTCCCTCAAGACTCCTTTAAAGTCATTGACTGTTAATGCCATATTAGACTGACTATCTTCAACAGGAAACGTTTCGGCCTCTTTCATTTCCCAATACTCATAACGCTCATCGGTGGAAACATCACCTTTTGCCTTACTTTTCTCATCTACAATTTCAATTATTTCCAAATTCATTATTTTGAATGCAATGTCGGTCAGTACAGAGTATGGATCAACAGATAGCGTTCTGAAGATTTTAGAAACTTTCACACCATCATGATGAAATAATGCACTCAACATATAAATGTAGTTAGGAGCACAAGCTTTTGTGTAATATTCTTCGAACGTCGCTTTAAACTTTTGAAGTTCGACTGGTCTTCCCAAAAGTTTACTTAATCTACTAGCACATACCGATGACATCTCTTCACAATACAGTAGTAACGGGAAATAACAAATACTAGCAGGTTTGTTCACAGATAATAGCTTTGTTAACGACTCAAAGTGTGTCATAGTTTCATGAAGAATCTTAGCAGTTGAAACGTCCGCTTCGCAAAAGTCGAAAAAGAATTTATCATCACGACTCATGCTGGCTTTGAACTTTTCATATCCTCCCACATTATCCAAAAAATGTTTCAATAGATAAAAGATTGAATCCCATCTGCTTTTGCAATACAACGGTGGTAGTGTCTCCACATAGTCCTTGAAATCGTCCTTCAAACTGAAAGAGTTTCTCAACTTTGTGGACAGTACTATCAGACGTCGGACAATATTCACTGAGCAGAAGTGAGGAAACAATTCGAGATCTTCTGCACCATTTGCCGAACCTGAATTTCCAGTATCTTTTTGCAAGTTCTCAGTAATATCAGCAAGTAACGCTCTAACAAATTGTTGAATTTGGTGTACCGCACAATCGTTGTGAGAGTTGAAAAAGGGAAATTTTTCGTCTTCTTTAAACAAATCTGTTGCTTCTATTAAATCAGACTCATTATCCATGCAACAGGAGGTCACAAATTTTGATATAAAGAACTTTTTGATGAACAACAGCAAAGTTTCTGTAAACGCATTCTTCTTCTTCGTTTCGACTTCTCTGACGTTAATCGGAAAGACAGCTCTATCCAAATTCCCGGTAATTAAGTTAATCGTGACGCTGATACAATCGGCGCCCTTGTCTGATGTCCAGCCATCGGTTTCTAAAGATACCCAAGGCAATTTGACCTTTTTCAAAACGTTAAAGCGTTGATGAATAATATCGGGAATGTCTGTACTCAGGATGCCATTTGTTTGCACACGCTTAGGTACCAGATATCTGTTATGGGTATCAAAGAGCTCACGGAGCTGCTCTCTCACCATCGCACCAGATGCACTGATGTAATTAGAAACTTTTTTTCTATCCAACAAATCCTTACATTCTGGGAAGCGCCTGCTAACGATGTGCCTAATGGATCTGGAGTCAAAAAGGGAAGAGCTCAGTTCTAACATCACAACCAAGGAGACGAATTCGTCGAATAGGTCTCCAGATTCAGCGACAGGTTTGGCCTTCTTTTGTACTGTCCTTTCAAAAGAGCTATCCAGAGTTTGCTGGACCTTTCTCTTTGTTCCTTTTGACTGCAACCTTTTCCTCAGGCGCTCAACGTTTGGTCGTGATGGACATAAATACGAAAAAACCTCAGAAATATCTTTTATATGAGTACCATGTTTTTCATTTATATGATATTGAGATTTCCTTGCTGCATTCTTCTGCCGTTGTCCTTCATTCTTAAAACTTAATTTCTCGTTGCAGATCGTGTTCTCTACTTTATTGTAAAATTGACAGACCCTAGATTTATCCTTCAGTTCAACAAAAAAAAACTTGTATAGATTTGAGTTCTTTCGACTGTCGCAAATAATGTCCGAATGTGATGTATCAAGTGTAGGGTTATGCAGACATCTATACTCCATACCTGCTGGCTCGTTGGAAGGAGCAACCAAGGTATCCTTATCAGAATTTCTGGCGCCATCGCTTTCCATAAGCGTTGATTGTTCCTTATCAGGGACGGATGCAGGAATTGAGTCAAACATATCAACCGTTCTCCGATAAGCGCCAACTGGTTTAACTTATTCGATGTGTTACTTTAAGTGACCAAGTTGAGAAGCTTGAGTTAAGCGTGGCTGGGAACTGTGAAAGTCTTGCATTATAAAGTGGAGATCCAAAAGTGCATGTATGACGCGAAAGTTTGGATCGCATGAGTCGGAAGAAAAAAATTTTCACTCCACCTAATAATGTCACTATTTACGAACATTATGCTATTACAACGTTTTAGCACCAATTCATCACTTGTACAATACGCAGAATTCCGCATCTGTGTATTTACAATGCCGCATTAACGTGATATGTAGTTTTTTGGCGGAATTTGCGGGGGGCGATATTCCAAAATTTGACCTTTTGCAGACGGAATGCCGAAATTTCAATGCCGCACTAGGTCTATAGGAGAACGGTTATTGCGTAGTTGGACAGCGACAGAAGGACAGGAAGAATGGCGCTGGGAGAATGTTAAATGGGGTGAAAAAAGAATTGAGGGGATGCAAGACCCCCTCGCTTACAATTCAGAAAAGGTAGGGTATTAAGGTTGATAATGGTTTACCAATATTGTAGGGAAAGTACTGTTAAATATGGTTCCATGTCAGTTGTTGCAAAGAAATAGCAGCGTACTTCAGCCCCTAAACGGTGTACAGGTGATTGAAACGGCTCTTTTCAGTAACAAAAATTATGCAACAGACCACAGAAACTTCCATTTCTTACGTTTTTTGCTGTTTGAAACTCACCTAATGTTATTGACACGCCATTTTTTAATTACTTGAAGAGCAGTTTTGGTGGAAGAGAACAAAAAAAAGGGCAGTCTTCCCTTAATCACCCTTCACCTATTTCAAATATTCTAAAACATATACCTCTGCAACATATATATATGTAGTGCGTTTAGTGCTGTCGAAATCACCTGAATTTCTAACTTCCAAAACCAGAACAATATTAATAACTACTTAAAGAATACTTAAACTAAATAAAAAACTAGTGCATGAAGAAAGCTTCGACACGACTCTTGGAACAGGCCACTTAGGCTGAGGAGGACTTTCCAAAACGTTCATCGATTTCCTCATTCTTCTGAACATTCTCCACAGCCAAAGTCAACTGCACAATAAATTCATGAGGGATATCAATTACAGATGGGACTTTTCTGTTTTTGACCTCATGGGTTTTACGATAGTGCATCAATAAATTGGCGGCTCTCTCACCAAACTTTGCCTTCAACTTTAGGTAAAATAAACCACAGGCATTGCAAATTTTATGTTTGCGTCCGTAAGGACCCGAACGCCACTCCGGGGTCTTCTCCAACGAATTACAGTGGGTACATGGCCTCCCGTCCATTGGATGTGGGTTGCGGTAGGTTTTGCGGTTTTTGGTCATTTTTTCCCTTTTTGAAGAAAGTGACAATGTTTCAGCTGGTTCTGATGACCTGACTGGGAGTTGGAAAGAGCGAACATTTTTGTGATTCCAGTTTGTCTTAGTTGGCAATTGAGTTTGTGGAACACTGGGTCTTTCAGTGGCAGTACCTTCACTAAATGGATTATAGGGACAATAATAATATGTTGGCGTTGGCCGAACAGTTTGAGGACGGATGGGGGCATCATTGTCCAAAAACTTCCCGAATAATTCCCTGATACTAGGTAAGGTTACTTCACCAGGATGATTCCTAGCTTCCTCACTAATTGGACTCAGTCTTGGATTTGGCGCGTATCCTGGTGCATTGTCTTTGTTCACCAACTGGTCAAGCGATAAAGCACGTTTTTTCTCTGTGCTTGGGGACTGACTACCTGAGTGAGGAGGTGTTCTTAGCGACATAGTTCTTTTTGTTAAGCAGCGAGTGGTAGAGAAGTGTTTCTTCTTTTTGTGTTCTCTGATAAAGCGATTGAAAATGATACTAACGAAGATCTTTCTTTTGGCTAATAACTTTTTTGTGTGTGTTCACTGGCGGCTCGCCTATGATTAGCTATGATAAAGTGTTTTGATACTAATAAAATGAAGGGGAAAAGGTTCTAAAGAGTAAGTAAGAACGGTTGGAACGTTATAAAAGTGGTACAAAAACTGAAAGGAGAAAGAATTGGAATGGCGTACCAATAAATACCACAAGAAGTGTACGGTACCTTTTCCCTTTTTTGTGTAGGAATATTAACAAAAGAACCACCCGCCCTTAAACTAAATTCTGGATTCAGTGCCCATGGCGATTACTGGATTTACCAAATGATTATACATAGTTGGCGTCAAACAATACGTCGGTCTTTTTGATTTTCTACCGTTTTTTTTCTATTATATTATTTTTTGTGACACAAAAAGACAAACAAAAAAGGCTAGAATGTGATAACGTTCATTGTTGTCGTTCAGCGGTCCACAAACACTCAAAAAAACGACAAAAAACCTCTGCTCTAGTGCAAATATATACAGAATATTAGGAAGGTACCCACCCAGCCACTATTTTATTCTCTTTGATTTACAACTTCGGAATTAGAACCAAGTCAAACAAACGCTAGGTTACGGACCAGCCGTTATACGCATAACTACTGATACCACGCTCTCAAAACCTTTGAAGACCCAAACCCTTTTAATCTCCATAAATTACAGTTGGAAATTCCCGTACCAGAGGGAAAAGGTCTCCTTCCGCTACCATCGGCACAGTACTGCACAGACCTGCATCTCTAAAACACCCGGACATACCTGCCTATATGCGTAGTCCGGTGAAGCGGTATTTCCTAAACGGGAAAAGTTGTCGCAAGGGGACAATCGTTGTTTTCTCGAAAGAAAAAAAGAGTAAAGGATTGCAGTAAGACAACAACGTGACGTTACATAGTTACAATTTTCGGGCTTTTCTTAAAGAGGGTTTTGAGGGTCTTTTTTGGTCTCCTACAACAAGTGTTTCTTTTTGGGATGGATTTTGTTTATTGACAAACTATCATTCAGGAAGACTTCTATTACGTACTTCTAGAGGAAATCATGCTGTACCATATGTAAGAAAGAAATATGAAATAAGCAGATTATTTTGGGAAGTTCATAAAGTGTTACCTATCCTCAACTATTTGCCTACTAAAAAAAAATGTGGTTCCTATAACTAAAGTTTTTTTGTAAGAATCCTTCGAGGGTGATGTGTATCAAGATATTTTACTGTTGTTTTTGCATCAAAGACATAATTAAAAAACCGCCGCGCGACACATTGTGTCAGTTGTCCTTTCCGAACCAAATATCATAGTATCAAGTCTTTATACACGGAACTCACATTCCCAATATAATGTCATGATTAGGCGCAGCGGTGCAAGGTACCACATCAGGGTATCTTGCACACCAATTGGGATATAACCCACCTAGCATTCTTTGTACAAGTACAGAAAAATATACCGGCCGTTGACGATGAATTCAAACGTCTAGCTCTAACAACATCATTGCCTACTCAGCTCCTTCCCACGGTATCGCCGCTATACGACACAGGAGGCAACTTTAACGTCATTTCTCCCTGGCTTAGTCATAACTCTTCAATTTTGCCATCATAGTTACCCGCATTTACAAATTTATGAAAATTTTCGTAGAACGAAAAAATTGGCGATGAGCTTACTGTTATTAGCTAAGGTCTTACTACGCTGTTCTAGATATATAATCTCTCTTTTTGCCACTATTAAAGTGAAGTGCTTTACATCCAGCAAGTTACAATTAGGGATCGCTTTTTAACTACTTTTTAATAGCTCAACTGTTTTTGTGACCGCCTGAATTATCCAAAAAGATCGAGAATGGACAGCCAAGAGATTAGTAACACTCCAGACGAAAGCCCTGAACCCCAAGAGGAGTTCATCAATAACAATGAAGTGGAAGAGGTTATCCCTATCAATGAGAACGCACCTGCTGATTTTGACGATGAGGATGATGAGATGAATGATGGCGCGGATGTTTCAATGGGTCAGGATGAAACTATTGAAATTGACATGTCGAACAATTCCAAAACGTACTTTGATAAGCACACAGACTCTGTCTTTACTGTTGCACATCATCCTACCTTACCGTTAGTTGTGTCTGGAGGTGGTGACAATGTCGCTAATCTATGGACATCCCACTCCCAACCCCCTAAATTTGCAGGTTCTATTACTGAACACACCGAATCTGTCATCATAAGTTCATTCACTTGCGATGGGAAATTCTTGGTCACCGCTGATATGAATGGTAAAATATTGGTTCATGTTGGTGTCAAGGGAGGTTCTCAGTGGACTAAAACTGCGGAATTGACTGAAGTTGAAGAGGTCGTGTGGTTGAAAACGCATCCAACCATAAAAGGGGTTTTCGCCTTCGGAGCGATCGACGGTTCTGTTTGGTGTTATCAAATTAACGAAAGTGACGGTTCTCTCGAACAACTAATGAGTGGATTTAATCATCAACAAGATTGTACAATGGGTGAATTCATCAATATCGACCAAGGTGATAATAAATTGGAACTGGTGACATGCTCCTTGGACAGTAGTATCATTGGTTGGAATGGCTATACTGGACAACAACTGTTCAAAGTCACTCAAGCTGAAATTAAAGGTTTGAGTGCTCCCTGGATTTCTTTGTCAGTTGCGCCCCCAAATCTAACCAACGGTAATTCTGGTGTCGTCGCTGTTGGGTCTAATAACGGTGTTTTGGCGCTGATAAATGCCAATAATAACGGTGCAGTTTTGCACTTAGAGACAGTGATTCAATTAGTTGCCGATCAAGAAGAACTGGATGCCTCCATAGAATCCATATCTTGGGCAGAACTCTTCCCCCTTATGGCGGTTGGTCTCGTTAGCGGTGAAATTCTACTGTATGACACCAATACATGGAGAGTTAGACGTAAATTCCAATTGGAGGATTCCGTTACAAAACTAATTTTTGATGGGAATGACATTTTTGCGTCTTGTATCAATGGGAAAGTTTATCAGTTTGATTCTAAAACTGGTGCCGAAAAATTCGTCTGTACAGGGCACAGCATGGGTGTCCTAGATTTCATCCTCGTCAAACCAACGGAACCCAACGGCTTAAGAAGATTGATAACTGCTGGGGATGAAGGCGTTTCCTTGATATTTGAAGTCCCTTACTAATTTATAAAATGAACAAAAATCAGGTTTAAAGGAAAAGCGTCTCGTAAGACATATATAACATTGTATAATATCATCATTCTAAGGCATTGTTCATTGTGAAATTTTTAACATTGCGTTCTAAAGTAACGGACGTGATTATCAAGGCTGAGATCCGCAAACAGTTTTAGTTATAACAGACGTTTCTCGTATGGTAGTTGTTATTGTGATCTTAGACATCTGAACCGGAATTGTATTGGTTGAGGTAATGAAATCTGATGCTCTTGAGATGTTGACATGTGGAGGTTCCAATGAACTTGCAGTTTTCTTGGAGTTGCTCTTTGGACCAAACCCTTTTGACAAAAATGGCTTACTACTGCTTTCTACACTGCTTTGTATCGTGGTGTTGGATGTTGCTTCCTTTGTTGCTGATTTTGCATTATTAAATGAACTCTTGGCACTGTTGACAACCGATGAAGTTGTTGAACGGACGCCACAATGGGAACGTTCAGTCTCAAACATGTCCGTTGTAACTGTTATTGGCTCATATGTAGTCCATGCCTCGGCTTTTGCAATAATGGCACCTGGTATTTTTCCGTCGCTCGGAATGTTAACGATATCCTCTGCACTAGACTTCGGATTACTTTTAGCCAACGAAATCTGATAATGATCAAGATCAAAAACAACTAAAGCAGAGCTTAGAAATACGTCACCCAAAATAATCTCATTATCGCTTCTCTGTAGGCCAAACCCGCATACATTGCTCTCACCCTGAGAAGGTAAAATTAAATTTGAAAGGGGAAGAGTGAATTTCATGTCACCAAAATCAAAAATATAATCGATATCGGTAGTGTTACTGGGGCACTCCAAGGTGTAAATCCCATCACTCTCGCTCCATTGTGCTCCAATAAAAACTGCCATTTTATCTGCAATTTCTATTGGTGCACTTATCAAAGTTGATCCAGAGTCTATCAAGGCTGGATATTTTGTGGTAGAGAAGGTTTGAAACTTGCATTCTTGTTTGTTTTGGGCACCTAGTCCTTGGATAGTGATAGATAGAGTGGCTGGTTTGCTGACTGCATTTGGAAACATATTAATCATGGGGAAAGTGACCATGTCACCTATATAACTATTCCGGTCAATAGCGCCAAACATGATATGGCTCGATTCACCAAGAGATAAGGAATAAGCAACAGTATCGATAATTCCTTCGTTTTTCAAGACCTGCGGGAAATTCGGATAGAATACTTCAGGAGCGTTGGTGTATCCCTTCACTGATTCTCTTCTCTGAAAGCCAATCCCCAGCACACCACCTATTGGGGTTGTTGCATAGTCTGCCAAACCAAACTGTACATTTGGAATCTTTACACCTCCAAATTCGAAAGTTTCGGTACCCCATATACCATCTGCAAATGTTTTATCTCCATAAATTATGTAGAATCTCCCGTTATTCAATTCTTGGAAGGAGGTTGATTTGTTGGCATTGTAGGTTTTTATTTGGCTGCAATCTACTTTAGGAATTATTGCTTTTCCATCATATAGTGTTTTTAATCCATTGGCGGTGATATTACTGGAGGACAAACAGAATGGATTGTATTTGCTCATAACCCACGTATCAGCAGAGCCCGAATCAAAAATGACTGTGATTTCCTGGGGAGGATTTCCGATTTTCAAAGTAGTCGCATAGAAAGATTCATCTTCAAACTGTAAATCAAACTTCAAATGATTGCGTTTTGCTAGCTGTGTAGAAAACTTTTGGTGGGTTAACGGTAGTGCTAAAGGACTACATTCCACCAATATTGAGAGAAATGGCGAGATTACCGAGAACAAAACCTGCACATAAAGAAGGAACATTTTACCCGTATCGGTCGTTGTAATGGGGGGGGATAGATATTTGAATTATTTCATAGTGGGAGGTCAATTGGAAAAGTTCCTTAAATATAGTTCCTGGACCAGTTCGGTAAGTAAAGTTTCAAAGTCTTTGAACTGCATATGGAATTCTGCAGCCTCTCCTAAACCAAGTTAACTAAACAAACATTGAATTATTGGCGGATTTTATGTGTTTCAGAACATGTAATTGCCTAAAAGGGTAAATACACGATATCTTTCGAATTTCCATACTGGCAATCTCTGACAACGCGGTACAATCGCCAACAACAATCGAAAAATCTGAAACACCAGCAACTAGAGTCAATTGAGGTTCACATATTCTTAATGCTGATATATTGTGTAATTAAAGAGGTTCGATACATACGTGCGAAGGTAGTGAACAGTTCAATTCAATTCATCGAGCACTTTCAATTCGCCTTGGATCAACTTGATAACCTCTTTTCTCTTCAATTTCAATTCCCCCTTTCTCGGTTGCTCTACATCAACCAGGTCGATACCGTCCAACTCGATCATCAATTTTAGCAGCATTTCATTACAATAGTTACGTTCATAAACATTCTTCTCATCGCGTCCATCAAAATGTTCTTTTAAGCTCGCAATTCTCGTTTGAAACTCATTAACATATCTCAATCGCACGTTTTCAATCTGAGCTTCCAGGGTCATTTCAGCTGGCTTCTTGCTTTGAGCATGTCCTTTGCCTCCAGCTGATGTCTTGGTGTCATTAGATCCTTTACAAGATGCCCATAAAAAGGCAGATACAAAAATTGCCACAACAGCAGTTAATGCGATAACATTGGCGTTTTCTTGCACAGTTTTTACAAAATCAGCATCGACTGTAGACATTGTTGGCTGATGGTGTAGTTTTCTTCGACATATCTTTCTTCCACTTTTCTGGCTTAATTATTCACTTTTTATTTTTTGCTTACACATTTTAATGTTGATGTTACACCACTTACCATAACCGCAACAAAATAATGTAACTTTGCGGTTCTTTTGCTAGTAACTTGAATTGAAAGAAATCATATTTCAAACCGGAATCAATTATGGGTACTAAGAGAGTGTCTTAGATTTGAGCAAACGAATCATGAATTAGCTGCGTGCTATCCATACTCGTAATAGACCCAAAAGTCATAAAATCCGGGTAAAGAGTTGAACTTAATCAATTTTCGAAATTTCAAGGCTCATTTAAAGGGAATTTGGAGAAGAGCGCAGCAACCATTGGTCGTAAATCTCGCCCTCTGGTAGCAACAACTCGTACCGGGGTCTCCAACATTGATTAAGTTGCTGTCGTGATTATAACAACTTTTTCAAACATATTTTCAAACCTCTCTTATAAGAATGCACGGTCCGTTAGAAAGTGCAGCAAATCTTCCTGGCAATCAAGCATTTGTTGGGGATCAAATAAGCAAAGCACGATTTTTTGTGGAGAATGACTCGAAGGTAATAGCTGACTTGGTCAATATCTCTGCAACTGATTTAGTTACTGAGCAACATGATAAACTAGACGCCCTGTACTCTCTGTTGAACTTGGGGGACAAATTGAGGAAGGAGCTAGGATTTCTTTATTACAGTATGGTAAGACAGGTTTATGATAATATAAAATTGCATGAAGATATGGAGAAAAACGACTCTGAAATTAACTATAAGTTTATCAAGCTGATAACTCTTTGCACAAGATTTTGCTCCGGCGTCAAGTATGCTCATGTAGCGAACTTGCAAACGCTTTCCGAGAATCTGATTCAGTTATATTACATTGAACCTACTGAGAACAATGTCAAAAAGGAAATGTCTTTTTTTGAAAAAGCTAGCTTACATGCATCGCTCGAGTTTTTTCTGCTATCGATTTCCGACAGCGCCATGGATTCTGGCTTTGTTGATAAATTAGGAAAGATGATGCTAGTGATAGCAAATGATTACATTGGAAATCTGCAGTTTAAACATATCTCGAAAAAGAAAACGCCCCAAGAAAACAATGCGAGCTCTGACTACGAGAAGGAGCTTTTGTCACAAGATTGGTTAAGCGATTTTTCACTAATACCGGATCCCGTCGAGATAACAAGCAAACTAGATAGGAAAATGTTGACGACAGCTCTTGTTTTATATTCCAAAATTGCACATAATTCAAAAGAAACGACGAATTTGTGGTCAACGCAGCATTTTAGGGTATTTGTGTCGAGTTTACTAAAGACAACGAATTTAGAGTTAAGGCTAGCATCCTTGGAGTTTGTTTTGCACCCGTTCCTACATCAGAGCAACGAAGAAACGTATAAAAACGAGTGTCTCTCTAACTACCTACCGTATCTCATGGAATCTTTCAATGTCGAATCCTTACCTTTTTGGTTCGATCCCTTTGATAAACTGGTCGACTTGCTCGAACTATTCAACAATTCTTGCCCGGTTAATAACCCTATCCTTCATTTCATTTGTGAAAACAAGTTGATTAGAGGTTTCCTCAATTTATTCTCAAAAACACTCTCAATAAAGAAGCCCAACTACAACACGACAAAAACCATCATCAAGCTGATAAGGCTATTCGCCGCAGTAACAGCGTATAACGAAACCTTCAGGGTTATGCTCCTCAAGGACGAGAATTTAGTCGCAAAGTCTGAGAATGGTGTTTTGCATCATATTCGCATGCTGAAGGAGTTCACGTCATACTATAGTTCCTTAGATGATTCTACCAGAGAGAAGTGTTATCCTCCTTTGTATGATTCTGAGATTACTACAGCTTGGCTATCGCTGTTGAAGTCGTTTTCAAGAAGTCTTGTGATCTTACGTGTGGACATGAAGAGAAGTATGCTGCCAGGCATAACTTCTGAAATTATAAGGGTGAATTATGATATTATCAAGCACCATTACAAGGTGGGGGATGCATTTTTGATATCGGAACTAAAAGTGTTAAGTTTAGCCCTTGCAAACGTTTGCAATTTGATCATGGAGTTCTCATCACTGCAGGACTCTGTTTTATCAAATGGGTTGGTTGAAACAATAGGTGAAATGTTAACGGACCCCGTTTTCAATTGTCAGATGCAACAAGAGCTGGTTGCTGTAAAGGAGAACCAAACTGACCTTGAACGAATAACTATATTAGAGAATCTTGATCTTGACGAGATTAAGAAGTACTCTCTGTGGGTTTTGAGAAATCTAATGTTTAATTCTCAGAATTTTGACAAACTTGAATTATTGGGTAAGATACCTTTGGATACGATACTAGATTTCATAAACGATTCGTCTTGGCTGGTCCAAGAACAATGCTTTCAGTTGGTTAGAAATTTAACCTGTAACTCGAGAAAAATAGTCAATATGCTCCTAGAGAAATTTAAAAAGATCGACTATAAGTGGAATCCCGAGACAGGTTTATCGACGCCGGTGGGTTCCACATATCTCTTTGAGTTTCTGGCTAAAAAACTGAGGTTACTCGATATTACCGATAAACCGCAAAGAAACATACTGGAAGCGATACTGTACATTATCAACAATTTGGCCGCTGTTAATGAAAATAAAAAGGAACTGGTTATGGAGCAAGAAGAGATTTTGAGTATAATACGGGATATTTTGAATGAATCTTCGGAAAACCCTGGCCGGTACGGTAACGATGAAGATCTGAAATTGGCCAGTCTATGGGTTTTGAACAACTTGTTGTGGAACTCGACGGTGTCAAATTATACGCAATATGTATTAGAGGGGTATGCCGAAAGCACCAGAGAGTTTAATAATGGCGATTCATTTGACCCCAGCAACCAGGGAACAAGGAACAAGTTTCTGTCAGACCACGTGTCTCGCCGCAATAAACCTTCAGATGACAGCACCGGGGATGATGATAGCAATGCAACTTACGATACTGAAAATTCTAGCAACAATGATGACGATGACAGTGATGAGTTTGTCCACTCGTCTTTTGGAACCCTTACTGATTCGAGCAAAATTCAAGCTAACAGAATAACAGCTCTCAGATGCAAAAAACTGGTCTCGATGGGTCTTTACGACGCAGTGAAATGGAACATATTTGATGCGCGAACGAATACGAGAGAGAAGGCACGGCTGTTACTTCGTCATATGGATATTTTATTGCACAGTTCTACATAATAAAGAATTGTCTTGGAGAATGCACTCTACTCATTTTAAGACGGGCAAGATGTGGGAACTCCTGGTATGCTGTTCTTTTCGCTAACTCAATCATCAAACTCAGAATATTTGAGGGATAAATTCCGTCAATTTCAAACTAGGACCTCGTAAGTGTAGATTTCTATTTTCCGTTTTTAGAATGAGAACCGTTAAAGATTAATTATATATTTTATATATGTTGAAAAATCCATGTTAATACACAATAATATGACTGAGTAGTAAAAGCAAAAATTAAGATGAGTGGGAGACTTAATCTTGGGTCTTTTGAGAACCACGCAACAAACCAGTTCTTCTAGCGGCAATCAAACCAGCCTTTTGACCGGAGACAGCACCTCT
>JANIWX010000080.1:0-49455 GCA_030705205.1 Huiozyma sinensis
GGGGGCTGTGGTCTGGTTCTGGGGTCTGGGGTCTGTTACTTGTAGTTTGGGTTGATTACATAAAGTGAAAATTTTAACTGGTGGCTTAACAGAGACGTTAAGCGATGAGTAACAAACCGTTCACTTGTTTTGTACCAGCGCACCCGATGTCTGGCCAGTTTGATCAGTTGGGGTTGCAAGTAGCGTACGAGGAGGCCGCGCAGGGGTTTTCCGAGGGCGGGGTGCCCATCGGTGGGTGTTTAATTGACAACGAATCCGGAGAAGTTCTTGGTCGTGGACACAACATGCGGTTCCAACGTGGGAGCGCGACGTTGCACGGTGAGATCAGCACTTTGGAGAACTGTGGGCGGTTACCTGGTGGTGTGTACAAGCGGTGTACGCTTTACACTACTTTATCCCCCTGCGATATGTGCACTGGTGCTATTATCATGTACGGTATCCCACGAGTTGTCATTGCGGAGAACAAGAATTTTGAGTCCCCCGGGGAAGCGTACTTGCGCACTCGTGGCCACGAAGTGGTTCTGCTAGAGGACGAAAAGTGTATTGCACTGATGTCCAAGTTCATCAGGGAGCGTCCACACGACTGGTTCGAGGACATTGGCGCAGAGCACAACTAAGAGTGTATATGTATTTATATGTACTTTTTATTTAGTAGCAGCTGCAGACGCATTTGGGAATACTAGATCCAAGTAGCAAACGCACAAGCCAATGAGACTGAGGGCGACTTTCAACACTGGGTACTTCTCCAAAGGGTTTTCGTTCTTCTTACCCTGTCCCTCCCTTGCCGTGGCCAAAGAGATTTCCTCCTCTGAAGTGTTGAGGAAGTAGTGGAGGGATTGTATCAGGGCAAACCAGCCTACGAATTTGTTTCTTAGGAAGATTGCAGCCATGGGCATGGATTGGTTGAGTACGCCAGAGACGCTCTGTGTGCTTGCGTACATCCCATGTGGCGGGAACACATGTGTGTACTTCGTGACGAGGTCCTGTCTAGCCATGGTGCGCTGTGTTGTGGTCTACGCCTAGAAGGACTGTACACTGTAGTTGTAGTCACTTGTTTTACATTTTCGAAAAAAAATTGGTTTCTACTATAACATTTGTGTATATACATTTAGTACACTAGGCCAAGGCGTAACTGTCCGATCCCGCTGTGTTGTTGTGCGTGAGTGTCTCCGTGAGCGTCAGTGTCTGTTCTTGTTCTTGCCCTCCCGCCACATACGTCCCCGTGAGAGCCCCACTGGCCCTGTCCCACTCCACGTAGTACCTCCCGCCGTAGTCCACTCTTGGCGGCGCACCGACCTCTGCGAACTTGTCGCCACCACCACCGCTCTGCCACCCGCAGGCGTCAGCGCCATACTCCGCGCTGACCAGCCGCGTCTCCCTCCACACCCACCTCTCCACGGCGCCCACCCGCGCAACAAGCTCGGTCTCCAGCGCAGTGACCACCGCCAGCCCGCCAGCGAGCACGATCCGCAGCAGACCCTGCCCGGACAGACGCCACAGCGACACACGCACAGCGTACCGACACCCACCGCCACCGCCAGCGTCACCACCAAGCACAGTCTGCCAACCGGTGACCACCAGCTCAGCCATGTTCCCACCGCGTGCGTTCCCACCCCCACGTTACACAACGGTTCCCACCCCCACGACAAGCGTCCCGCGCTAAACTCCGAATTCTCCACGGGAAGGCAACCCGCACACAATGCCCGCGCAGCAACCTTATACGACGTCCCTCGCAGTCTTATATAGCGTGAGCGCAGCACACACACCCTCTGCGCTGCGCAGGGTGTGCTCACCCCACACCCACGCACCCGGACCCTTTCCGGCGCGCGTGCCTACGACGGAGGAGAGAAACCGCGCAGAACAATGCCGCCCCCATTGTTGCCGGACCCCCTCCGCCCCTCCGCCCAGACCCCGTCGCTGAGGTGTTTTCCTTCCCTGGGGGTCCACGTATTGTTGCCGCTCCCGAGAGCGCAAAAAGTGCATGTGCGACACAACGCTATCTCGTTAATCAAGGGGAGGGAAGAAATGGGGGAAGGGCCCAAAAAATGCAGCAACCCACGCCTGACAAGCAAGCAAACACAAACAAACAAACAAACAACAGAACTAAAATAGTATAAAACGGCAAACTCAATTCCAGACGTACAGCAGAGAATAGAAAGAACACATAGTTTTTTTGCAGCAACGGGTCGTTTTTGTGTCTGTGCTGCGGCGGTTTCTGGGGGGGGCGTGATTCTTTTTTATTATTCGCCGCTACTTTTTTTTCTTTCTTTTTTTTTTTTTTCTTCTTTTCGTTTTTCCTCTTTTTTTGTTTAAAATCGAATTCTTCTCGAATTTTTCACCGTTTTGTGCCTTGTACAGAAGCATTCATTGGTATAGATACAGTTTCGAACAGATCCCGTCGAGAGCGTTTCTGGAAGTACAGGCTCAGCAGCGGCACGCAGGATGGTGATGGCAGCTTTACACAACCCTCTCGCGAACGGGAATGCAGGTGGTGGCGGTGGCGGCACTGCCGCCACGGCTGCTCCTACTGCAACAGCAGCAGCAGCCGTGGTCCCCGTCCCCACTGATAACAGTGGACAACTAGCCAACAAAAACAGCAAGAAGGGAGTCAAGAAGATCCCGAGGCCTAGAAACGCGTTCATCCTATTCAGGCAGCACTACCACCGGATTTTGATCGACGATTGGACGAAACACGGTGTTGATATACCGCACAACACGCAGATTTCAAAGATCTTGGGTACGAAATGGAAAGAATTGGCCCCAGAGGAGAAACATCAGTGGGATGAATTGGCGAGACAGGAGAAATTGGAACACGAGAGGAAGTACCCACAGTACAAGTATAAACCAGTTCGTAAGACCACCAAGAAAAAATTGCAGTTGCAAGCAGAACAGCAACAGCAACAACAAGAACAACAGCAGCAACAACAAGCCCAGCAGCAACAACAACAACAAGCCCAACAACAATTACAACAAGAACACCTACGCCAACAGCACCAACACTTGCAACAACCACACATACCAGTGCTGTCGCAGAACGCAGGGAGCACAGTGCCGTCCATGTACCACCAACCGCCCCCCGGAGCTGCCAACGTCAACACAGGCACCCAGGCCACAGCGGCCACAGAGATGCCCAACACGTACATGCCGATGTCGATCTCAGGGTTCTACGGCGGGTCCGCCGGCGCAAACCCAGCAGCGTACTACCCGTACACCGTACCGTTCACACCAAGCTCATCGAGGTCAAACACAAACTCTAACGTGGCGGGGGCTGCTAATGCGGCAAACAACGCTACTGGTGATTTCTTCCAACAACAGCAACAACAACAGTACGCGGCGATGTCCGCAGCACAACAACAGTACGGTATAGGACAGGATTACTCGTCGATCTCAAAGAACACTTCACAAGTGGTACTGCCGTACTTCGCAGACGCAAAGAACACACAGCAGCAGCAGCAGCAACAACAACAACAACAACAACAACAACAGATGTACCAGGATGTCACTCCATATACCACTACTGCTGATTACGTGTCGAATCCGGCAACGATAGGTGCCGGTGGGGGTGGCAGTGGGGCGACTACCGCGGCGACTCAGGCTGCCTCGGTCTCCAACAACACGACCGCTAGCACGAACGGGACCCCACACGGCACGACGGGGGCCGCCGCCGCCGCGGCAAACACAAGGCTGCCACCGGCACAGAACTACTACTACTACAACATGCCGCCGCAGCAACTGGCCCCACAGTCCGCGACACAGGTCACCCCACAGCAGATCGCACAACAACTGCACCCTACCCAATACCAGGACTACAACAGCATCAAGAACACTACAAACCCGCTGCAGCAGTACCACGACTACGGCAACAACAAGTCCGCCTTCCACCACCAGCCTCCGCAACAACCGCAACAACCGCAACAACTACAGCAGCAACCGCAACCACCAAGCACCACGGGCAGTAGCATCGAACACCTCGATATGGGCAACGTGTACCACAACACCAAACCGACGAACCAGAACTGAGCAACACGTCTCCACGGCATATATACACATGTAACTATATAACAAATCACATCGTAGCAAATATACACACACCTCGTGCTACATTGCTGGCAACTCCGGCAAGCGCGATGAGGTTGAAGTTAGACACGCACTGGCCACACAGGGTGTCGAACCCAACACCTTACGAGATCTTCTCAGTGAACCCATCAACGAAACCCAATAAGAGACTCCTCAGGGACAAGTACTTGCAGTACGCGAAGTTGTACCACCCGGACCTGGACCAACAGGTGCAATGCGGTGGTGTGGTGCTCACCAGAAGGGCCCAACTGGAACGGTTCAAAGTGATATCGCACGCGTACGAGTGTCTACGGACTGGGGCACACCCGGCAAGTTGCTACGCGGGGAGGTCCCACCCGGCAAGCACCGCTGCTGCTGCGGACTACAGGTACTGGCGTGCGGGGACGTGGGAGGACCAGCAGGACTGGCAGACCCACGCTGCAGCGACCGCGGCGGGGGCTGAAGGTGGGCGGGACAGCGACCATATCCTCGCGTACGTGTTTGGGTTCCTCGTGTGTCTCCAGGGGACGTACTTCCTTGCGAAGTTGCAAGATAAGCTGTTGGTAAGGCGCGAGGGCGACGGTGATCACGGGGACGTCGAGGTGCCCGAGTTGATCGTCCCGCCGCAACTGGGCGACCCACAGGAGCAATTCAGCGAGAAACTCGTCAAACTCAGAAGGTTCCTATGGATCAGATCCTGGTTGCTGTTCAGAGACGATGAGCAAGAGCTTAACAACGAAATCGCTAGAAATGAAAAATTGATAAGCAGACTTAATCGGTCACAGCATCACCACCCTCACCAGGACGAAAAATTGGAAGAACCGGACACAAGCTCGAGTACAGAGACTTAGTACACAAGCACACGCACACAGACACCATGGACTTCACGAACCCGGCCAGCGTGCTCGACTTGAACAACATTCGGGCGGAACTCGTCAAAATGGAGGACTCGATCATCTTCAAGTTCATCGAGCGGTCGCACTTCGCGACTTGCCCAGGCGTGTACAAACCCAACAACGCGCATCTGCACCTCGACGACTTCCACGGGTCATTCTTGGACTGGCTGCTCGTCCACCTGGAGATCACGCAGTCGCAGATCAGAAGGTATACCTCGCCAGACCAGACTCCTTTCTTCCCAGATAAAATCAAGGAACCCATACTCCCAGCGATAGACTACCCGCAGGTGCTGGGACCGCAAGCGTCCGCAGTCAACTACAACGACACAATCAAGCAAGTGTACATCGATAAGATGGTGCCGCTCATTTCAAAAGTGGAGGACGACGATGAGAACAACTACGGATCCGTTGCGTCCTGTGATATCGAGTGTCTCCAGGCACTCAGCCGCAGGATCCACTTCGGGAAGTTCGTCGCGGAGGCCAAGTTCAGGAGCGACGTCGAGTTGTACACGGACCTCATCAAAAGGAGGGACATACAGGGGATCGTCACAAGTATCACAAACTCGGCCGTCGAGGAGAAGATTCTACAGAGACTGACCACAAAGGCAGAGGTTTACGGCGTGGATCCGACCAATAAGGAGGGCGAACGCAGGATCACGCCAGAGTACCTAGTGAAAATATACAAGGAGTACGTCATCCCGTTGACCAAAGACGTCGAGGTCGAGTACTTGCTCAAAAGACTAGAGGACGTCGAGTGACCAGCAACGTAAACTGCAATAAGCGGTGATTTAAAGCAATGTTTTTATATATATGTTAAAACTTTGAGTACCATATTTATACGTACCGTTGACTTCGTGTATTAGATAGAGAGAGGCAGCGGGAGAACGGCTCAACCCAACAGCCTCATCACCAGCTCAAACGTGGCAAACGTGGCTCCGTTGGCAGGCGCAGCTCTCAGAATCGTCGGGCCAAACCCCTTCAGAAACCCGCCTATCCCGTGCGTCTTGAAGATATGCTTCGCGACCTGACCCATGTTGTTACCACATTTCCGTGCCACAAGGCTGTCAGTCTGCATGACCGACTTGATGACATCGATCGGGTACACCATGATCCACAAAGTTGTACCGGACAGCGCACCAAACAGACATAGCTTCCACGTTGGTACCTCCGTTCTCTTCAAACCCTTCTTGATCTCGTTCGCAACGAGCGCCTCGTAAACCAAGAAGTACGTACCACAACCATGACCTTCCCTCAGAAGCGTCGGTGTCAGCCCACGCATCAACGAACCATGACTCCGCAACTTCTTGATACAGTCCAGGGGACCCTTGAACTCGGCACCGGCACCGGATGAAACCTGCGTCTGCAAACGTATTCTCACATGTTCGATCGGAGACGCCAAGAACGAATTGGTGAGACCACCGGTGAGACCACACAGGTAGTACTGCGGTAGGGACAAAGTCGTCGCTGTAATACCTTTCTCCGCGTTCTGGTTGTGAAAGAATCTCTTCATTGCCTCGTTGACACCGAATTGTAAAGAGACACAGGCACCAACACCTACGAGCGGCGTTAGCGTACCTTTGTAGAACCCACGAGGGCCCTCCTTCTCCAACAGATTCTTTACGACGTCCATCGCTGTGGTGCGCACTTTCGCTGTCTGCAGTCGCACTTTGGTGGTGTCAAACGGCTGCCCGACCAGAACTTGCGCGATACCACCAGCGGTACCGGCAAGCAAGTCCTTGATCACCCTGGTATTATCGTGCTGTGGGTGATCCTCCAGGTCATCGATCAATTGCGGTGTTGGGAACTCCTCAGACATATCTATTCAGCTTGCAGACAAGAAAATATCCGTACCCAGTCGTGCCCCTGTCAAACCAAACTAAGCCAGGCTGTACAATTGGTCAGAGTTCAAGAATCAATGAGCTGTTAATGGTCCCCCACCGAAGAATTTTTCACTGCAGCGAACGTTTCTTATCATCGCACATCGCTCTTTTTTTTCACCTTCTTCTTCCCGATATAGGGCCCCAAGGTAGGTGCATTTCTGACAGCAGGCATTGATGTACCACCACTCCACTTTTAGGAAAATTCTAGTAGATCTTGTTGGCCATATGTGGTGGCTATTCTTGCTAGTGCCAGCTGGATCACAGACATTTCAGCTGGGAAACGGGCATCTTCAAATTGGACCATCTCGGCAGTCCCGTGCGCAATGACGGTATCCACTGTCCTCGCATCGTTTACTATCAACCCACGGCACTTCTTCCCCAAGTCACGTAACGTACTCGTGTTGGTCGCCGTCACTTTTGTTGGCAGGTACAGTAATGTGTAGAGGAGCCAATAGCTGAGCTTGGAAGTAAGGTTCGCTTTCGAGATAAGATCGTCAACCCAACGTTCGCTCATGTATTTGACCAGCAGCCAGATATTCCCAGAGTGTATCATAGTGTGGAACATACTTCGCGATGGTTCGTTTTCCTTCACAAATTTCGCCCACGCTTTGTATCCACGAGGTTCCAAACTACTAAAATCGCCCACGATATGCGTCTTGAGAATGTCTAACGTCGGGATACGCGACCGACCTAACTTTATAATGAGATTTTCGGTCCATTCTTCGTCCATCCCATGTGGTAGTTTATAGCTATTGTTTGTGAGATGATGCTCCCTGAGTAGGTTTAGAATATGCGTGTGTATACCTTTCTTCTCAGGTTTCCCCTCAATATACTGTTTCAGGTGTGACAGCAGAGCATTCATTTGATCATCTGTGTATTCTTCTATTTGACTCCCTTTTGATTCCATCTCAACCTGTAATTCGTCGAGCCAACGATTCCATTCCGCATAATGCTTCTGAGCTTGTTTGATAAGTGACGGAACTTCCGTCCTCTGTTTCTTCACCACAGGTAGCTCTTCGGAGACATCATCATACATACTCGCTTGGTGAGTATGTTTAGGACCGCTCTTTTGCTCGAGAGTTTCTCGCGAGATAGCGTTAGTCGTTAAGGCCTCTTGCCTCACACGGCCCAAATATGCCACAACCGCTGGATCAACCAAAGGGTCATCCAGAGCAAACACTCTCTGCTGCCCAAATCTAGGATCAATTCTCTGTTGCGCATTGTCGCTCATGGTCTCTATTGGATGAACAGGTAGACTGGAGGGACACTTCAACAAATCATCTGGCTTGGGGCATCTCGCCTGCCTTCAATAAATTTTGACACTTTTCTCTAAATAACTTCGAGATCTATTATATAAGGTATAAGATGCAGTGGGTAGGGACTCCCTTGAACTAATGCAGGTGCGTTTCAGTGTCTTGGATTATGGATTGAGCGCCCGCTTCTTAGACTTACCGGACATCTTTGCGACCACGGGTCTTTTCTTCAGTTTCGCGATGACACGCTCGTCAAACTCTGACCCGCATGCAGGGCACCGATTCGCAGGAGGCAGTACCGAGAGAACGCACAGACACACGGAACATATGTACCCGACTGCAACGACTTTTCCCGTGAGGTAGCAGGAGGTCCTAAAGTCGACTGACCCCTGGTTTGGTTTTACTATTATGGATCGTAATGAGGGATCAATAAACATCGCCGTAGACAGATATTGGACGAGTCCGTCTGTCGACTCGACGTGTAGATATATGCCGTTTGTAGCATCGGTTGTCTGTTGCAGGAAGGTGCTCTCTCGGCCCCCCCCAATTTTTACAACGTCTATGGGACACTTGAGCTTGGCAGCACTGAAGATACAGTTCATAATGGGGATGTACTGGAAGATTTCCTCCTTTTGCGAGGTGCCATTCTTACTACCGCATGTCATCACCATTATCCTGGATTTCAAGGACTTCGTCTCGTAATCGTGGAGTAACCTGTTGGTATATGCCAATGCGGCCAACATCGCCCCTGGAAGTGTGCTCTTTTGCGTAACTTTCTCGACCTCCCCCATCTCTTGTTTGAAAAGAGTATACAGTTCTTCAACAAGGGTCTCATCAACGTTCCTGAACCGACTGTACATCCCAGGATTGATGATAAACTGATCTTTTTTCCCAACTGCTTCCGCCTCCGTTTCGCTACGATTAGAACTTCGTGGATACAAGTACTTTATCCCTTGTGAATGACTGGCAATAATAGCTACTTGATTAGATGTATTGAACGCTAGATGAGCGTTCAAGAACACTATCAGCGCTCGTAGCATTTTGATAATATTACTTGCTTCCTTGGTTTCTTCGTCAAATTCAGCCCATAGCTTTGGAGTTAGATCAACAACAACAGTCAACAACGAAGGTAACTCCTCCGTATTTGTACCTCTTGCTTTCGTCTGTTGGAAGGTCGGGTCAGAGATAGCATCCATGATAGCAGTCTTGGTTGAGTTATTGAACGGTTTTCCGGCACTCTCCTGTTCAATTACTCAGTGCTCAAATTTAATATGGGAAAAAAATTTGGCCTTTAGTAACCTTTTCTTTATCGTTAATACATAGTATATGTACTGTCTGTGGTGCGCGGTTTACTTCTTGAGGTCTCCTTCCAGCGAGATCAATCTCTTCATTGCCTCTTCGTACCTTCTATTCGTCAACTGTGAAACCGGCTTGGCTGATTTCGTGTTCGCTGTGTGTTTTTGTCTGTTCAACTCTTCGCTAAACTGAAGTCTCAAAATATTCTTCAGATCCTCTAGAGAACAAAATTGTAGTGATCCTTCTTCAATCTTGTTGAACACCGTGGCTGGGTCTGAATCTATGAGAGAGTAAAATAATAGCGCTCTGCTTAGGGCAATATTTGCAGTCTCGTGGTACATATTCCTGGTTCCATGTTGGAGCACATTGATATTCCTGATCATCCGCTTTGTACCATTTTCGTTTAGTATTTCGAGTCCCGAGGCTCCCTTAATAAAGGCTACGTTATTGACAATATCAATACCTGTGAATACGGTATTTTTATCCTTTTCTGATAGTTGCCTATTCAATTTATTTTCAATATTCTTCATTTGTGATATTAGTGAAGATATGTTTTCATCAAGCTCGTTGCTCCCAGCATCTAGCTTCCACTCGCGGGCATTCGTAAACAGTTTCCCAATGCTATAGATGCATCTTGAACGAATGTCAAATCTTAGTAAAGCCATCGATTTCAATCTCAATTGTGATAGCCCGTCAACAGACTTACGGAATTTCGAGGAAGTTTCGCTATTCAATAACAGTTTTGTAGTAGACATTTTTCCCGAATACAACCCTTCATCACTGTACTCGAAAAAGGCCCACTTCTCTCTTAACTCATTGGCGTTCAAACTGTTGGCGTCTGGTCTCTCCTCGTCAAATGAATCCACGCGCTGTTCTAATGCTGGAAGCCAGCTTAGAATCCAACAAAATGTGTTTGTCAGGTATACAAGAGAGTCAAGAGTCGGCTCGTTAAAGAAATCACCCCGTCTTAGTCTATTTTTCTTCAAATAGAACTCCGGGCAGTATTTGAACAACTCCTCAGTTTCGGCAGCCACAGTGCCTTCTGTTGGACCTACTATGATCTTCTCTTCCAGCTTCAAAAGTTGTTCATCTTGCAACCAAGTCTTGATCATATTTTTCCCTAACTTTTGATTATTGTTCAAGAGTGACTCAAAGATATTCAAATTGTGATGATAGAACCTCGTTAACAGATTCAGTATAACATCAACCATCTGAGGTCTAAACACATTGGAAGTATTGGACACATATATGACACCGAAAAACAATTTTTGGAATTCAGCAGCACTCTTCATTATAAGCTTTGTTTCATCTAGAAGCTCCACGGCAAATGGATTGTTCGATTCCACTTTCGATATGAACAAGTGATCCATCGTTGACTGTAACTGTGGATAAAAGTGATTATCCATGTACTTGTTAAAAAACACTAACGACGTTGTGGAGTCTTTTGATAATGTTTCTGGAATCAGTTTGGACGAACCTTGTGAAAAGAATAAAAATGGTTCTAAAATCATTTTCATGTTGAACACCGAGGGCATAATCAAAGGTTCCTCTTGTTCAAAAGTCTCATCGTGGACATATACGGAATCCATATTCATATTGGAAGTTACCGTAAAGCCTAAGAATATGTCCTTCAAAAGAGATTTCAATTCGTTGGTATGATGTTTAGCTTCGGTGTTATCCTCAATGTTGTTTTGTAAAGAGAAAATCTGGTGTAAGTTTTTTCGGTCTGGTAGGTCGGGAACGCCCCCAGAACCAACATCTTGAGTATGTGCATTTTTGAGCAAGTTTGGATTGGTTAGGTATCGAGTTAGCAGTATCTGTATTTCATCAAACAATTTCTTCCACACAACATCAAAACTATAAGCCTGATATGATGAGACATTCGGTTGCAAGACGTTGGAAATTTCAAACACCGCTCTGTGGCCCTGGATTGCTAATAGAAATTTCAAAAAAATCTCCCAGAAACATTCTCTAATAACCAGAGACAACAAATCTCTTACAGAAAGGCCAAAGGATTCGTCATCTGCATTTTCAGGCTGTTTTTTTAATAAAGTTGGGTGTTTTGTCCTTACTTTATCGGTAGTTGTCAGAATGATATTATGTAACTCTTGTTTATTTCTTTCATTCAAGATGCTCAAAGCTGTAGGTAATCTGTTGATCCCCTTTATCATAGAAAAGAGGGTAAATAGCCTTGTGTAGCCTGAAGCGTCCTCACTGGTCGACAAGCAACCGTCCTGGTATACGCTCGAGTTATGCAACGAATCGATAAATGTATCAAGTTTATTGTTGACGATTGAGGACTGTTTAGGGAGATCAATGCTGGCAATATTATACAAATAGTTTTCCAAACTGGTAAACCCATTCTGGGATATGCTAATTGTTTTCAAAATGTCGAATTCCAGCTCCACGTTGGTGTTGGTAGAATAGATTATACTGTTAATTTCCTGAATCATGTTTTCAAACAGGGTGTGTTCTTGTAATTCTATTTGCTGTTTCACTTGTTGCAAATGTTTGATTGGTTTCATGTCAGGCTGGTTCAAAAGTTGGAACCCTCTTTGGATTAGCTTCAAGATCTCCGCATATTCTTCCTTTCTGATGTTATCTTCGATCTTTTCGGGGAGTTGTAGTAGTTCCTCAATGGAAGATAAAGAGCAGATCAGAGAGCTGTATTTTAAACTTGTTTGGTTCAGTTCCCCCAGAGCACCCTTCTCCATAGTGATTAGTTCGTTCACCTTATTCACATTCTTATTGACTTTGGACGTCTTGTCTTGTGCATCAGTGAGCGCCATGACAGTTTTGCTATAAGACGCAACGTTCGCGTTAAACGCTTGGCTGTGTTCATTCACCACCTCTTGCAGGTGGGTTGCAATTTTATCCTCTAGTTGGGTGAACTCTGGATATCTGTACTGCAAGCCGACGGACGTATCGTCCAAAAACGCCAATGCAAGCTCAAGCGGATTTGAAGAGCCGGTCAAAATATTGTGCCATTGGGACCGAACCAGAGACATGTCACTTTCCAGGTTGTCAATGGCACTGTTCATCGCTTTTTCTTGTCCCTGGGTAATGCTGTTGATGGATAGCCCACGTCTCCTATTCCCAGCTCTCCCTCTGTTAACCCCCAAATGTTCCATACTGTTCAGTGAGTGGATGTATCACGCTTTATTCTCTTTCTGGTTCAAGGAAGCTCTGCAATTGACTCCTGGTGAGCACACCGGTCTCTGTCTTGTCACTAAAGTCGCCCACAGCCCTGGTTAAAAACGTTGCACTAATATTTTATATAAGGTTAACATCAAAAAAAATAACCAAAATATCGAGGACATAAAGGTACGAATACTAACTTTTCTTGATTCAGTAAAAAGTTAGAACCTGGTTTTAACTTCTACCTGTCTCCTGTCTGAACTTCACAACCTCATCTATTAGATACTCCCTCAGATCTCTCATGCTTTTCAAATTGTTCTCGTAGGAGAAATCAAAGGGTCCGAGGGGGCACGCTGGTTCTTCCGTGGGTTGTCTTACATCCATCACGAACGGGTGTTCTAGACATTGCTCGACAGTGAATCTTGGAGATACCTTCCAAGTTAACAAGTGTCCCAACAAATCATGTGCTTCGGCGGATGCCTGTGGGAAAAGACTTCCCCAGGGCTTGGCGGGCGCTCCGGGACCTGGAGTGTTGAGCATATTTATGCTTTTCAGTGAACCGTATGCAATCAGTACATCCTTTGGTGGTGTACCCAATACTTTCATGATCTCGTGGATCTGGTGAAGGGAATCCCTCCCCATGAATATAGGTTTCCGAAGGTAGAATTCGGCCAGAATGCACCCGATGGACCACATGTCTATTGCCTTGGTGTACATTTTATTCGAGAGTATTAGTTCGGGGGCTCTGTACCACCTTGTGGCGACGTAGTTTGTGATGTTTTGGAACGAACTGTGCCCCGCGGCAAAATACCCCGCGTGGATCCCTCTTGCCAGCCCGAAATCGCAAATCTTCAAGCATCCGTTCAAAGTGCACAGGATATTCCCCGGTTTCAAGTCCCTGTGAATAACGTCTGCTGCGTGAATATATTTGATACCGCAGAGAATTTGGTACACGAAGTATTTTATGTGGAACTCGGAGAATACGACATTTGAGGAGTGGATCACTTTTGCAAGATCGTACTCTATCAGTTCCTGGTAGCAGTACAATCCGTCGTACGGTTTCTCCGTCACAATCTCCAAGTCTATCAGGGACACGATGTTTCTATGGCCCTTGAAAAAGTGCATGAACTTCAATTCCCTGATAGCACGCTTCAACAATATCTCTTTGTGGAAGATATTGATTATCTTTTTAATGGCCACCTGGTATGGGGTGGTTCCCTTCAAATCTCTCGCGGAGCACACAATCCCGTAGGATCCCTTCCCCAACGCCTGCAATATTTGGTAATTTGCCGGTACTGAGAAATTAGTAATTCTGTTGTATGTCCTCTTACCTGAATCACACCGATCATTCAAAAACCTCTTCCTATGGTTTATCTTGGCATGATCGTGGAAAGTAGGCAAGTTACTGATATTATTATTAGTGCGTAGTGCGTTTGCCATCTTATGTGTCTGATTCTCCCTGCTCTCTCTTGTAATAATACTTAAAGGTTATATAAAGACTACTCCAAAATCTTACAACATAATGTATATGTGTGTCTACGTGCTTTTGTGACGTTTTTTTGGTTCCAAACTTCCCTTTTTTTGTTTTTTTCTTATTCTTTCCAAGATATAATCACACATCTCTTCAACAAGACGTTAAAAATTGTGACAAGAAGACAGAAGCTGGGGCGTGTGGGTAAACGCGCTCACCCTCTGTAACGGAAACCCGCTTCAGAGCGTGCACGCCCACGCCCGCGCCCAAAAACGCCGTGCCTCGCATACAAATCACCACACACACAGTAAAAAATCCGCACACTTCGCGTTGAGAGACGCGCGCCAGAAAAAAATAAACATCGCGTTGTACGAAACGCGCTGCAAATTTTTGTCGCTTGTTCCACTATATATAACGGGCGTAGTAACAAATAAACAGTGCGTGGAAATGCGTTCCTCAGTGTTAGAGTGTGTTTCGCACCTTGCAACAACAACAACAACAACCGCACAAATAGCAATGTCTACCAGAGAGCCAAAGAAGAGAGTTACGAGGAAGAAGAAGGACCCTAATGCCCCAAAGAGGTCGATGTCTGCGTACATGTTTTTCGCTAACGAAAACAGGGACATTGTCAAATCCGAAAATCCGAATGCCACTTTTGGCCAATTGGGTAAGTTGCTTGGAGAGAAGTGGAAGAGCATGACCACCGAGGACAAAGAACCGTATGACGCGAAGGCCGCTGCTGACAAGAAGAGATACGAATCCGAGAAAGAACTGTATAACGCTACCAAGGAGAAGTGAACTGAGCCTTTTTAGCTCAAACTTTTTTTTCTCTCAATTGGAACTATCTTGATACTTCTTCCCTTACTTCCCTGGAACCTTCTCCCCCACCCCCCCCCTTCAGTCTATACTTAACAATTATCTGTGTATGCTAACTACTAGCTTACTCATATTTTACTTTTATAATGTATAGAATATTATGTACTATTCATGGCTAAAAATGTGGATCTTATGCAACTTTTGTTCGTCAGAGGAAGGATCAGCTTGAAGGCATCTCCCTCGTTCAAGTAGTACCGGAACATCCTCTTCATCCGGATGAACCCGAACTGTTCGTACAGATTCAAAGCGGCGCTGTTTTCCACCTCTGTCTCCAACATGATCTCGTCGCATTTCTCTCGCTGCATGATCTCAATCACTCTCGTGACAAGCCTCTTCGCGATCCCGCGACCTCTGTACGAACTCTCCACGGCGAGCATGCCGATGTAGCCCCGCATCCTGCACGCCCTATGGGGCTCCATTTTACATATTATACAGCCAATGGGTAGTGCAGGGTCTGCCGCGTCGAACGCCAGGTACACCAGTTCGGGCCACTGGTTCAGGAAGTACCGGTACACGTAGACGGAATACGGTTCTGAGAGGTCTGCATCGATCAGCTTTTTAATCTGTTCAAAATGGTGCACGTTCGCAATATCCAACGGTCTGTACACAATATCCATCGCTCGGGGTGGGTCTACGATTTGCACTCGCGATTGACTCCGTCTGGAAGGAATTTGGGGTGCGAGAAGGTTTCTGACTCGTAGAGGGCGTCCTCTTAGTTAATTTTCCTGATATAATCATGATATATTTGAAAATTATGGGTGGCTTCAAAGGGAAGGGTCTTTTTGACACATTGCGAGTTGAGGCCATCGCAGGGTGGATAGCAAGGGTAATGGACACGTGGGAGTCCGAGGGGAGGTCTCTTCGATTGGTGAATGCTATCACGGGGGGGATCATCGTTTCAAATCCGTCGTTTTTCCTATCGTACACGGATTTGGTGAACTTTATAGCGCTGAAATGGGGCGGGGTCATCGGGGGTGGTAAAACAGTCGGGAAGAACTTCTTGGTGCTCCTGGAGTTTGGACACAGGTTGTCCGCAAAGAACTTTACTGATTTCGTGAGGAGAGACATGGATCAAGTGAAAGAGTTGTACGTTTTCGACAAGAGACTCTTCACAGTAATTAGTAATCCAGACGAAGAGACGAGTGGTGAAACGCAGAAAAAGCAGTGCCTTCAAATACTAGAGACCGTCAATGACACCCTAACACTTGTAAAACCTATCAAATCTCCCATGATCTATACGGAAAAGGTTGATGCCTTGTCTCTGCAAGAGATGACCAGTATTCTGACTACTAATCTTGGGTGGCTGTCTGCATTGGAGATAGACGTATACTATTTGGAGGATACAATAACCGGTACGCTCCAACAGATTAGGAATATCCTGAAATGTTTATACTGCTGTTATCAGTATTTGGGCCTCTACGGCGCTGAGATGGAGAAGTTGTTTAGATCAAGTGATAAATTTTATCGTACTCTACAGAACGACCAAAAAACGATTAATTGGAAATACTGCCTAGATAATGTACTGGGTTCCTTACCTTCATGGAATAATGACCCGCCTTTATCAAAATTTGTGAACCGCAGTACACTAACGGATTTGGAACTTGAAACGGTAACGATACGACACAATATAGATACAGAGCTTAAACGTGCCGAAAGTGACATTCGGCAGGGCAAGTCACTAGGCGGTACGATCCTGTCGAAAATGGACTCAATTAGAGAGCAGTTCCTACCCAGTGAAGATAAATACAAATTGGAGACTAATATGCTGACGAATTTCAAGGATCTAGTGGAAAGGACAAGAGATATTTCACGGGATATATTGGACACACAAGAATCAACAGAACTCGATATTGGCAATGTACGATCTCAATTTGTGAACATCAGGCAGAATACCGTCAACGACCTTTACACAATATCGTATTCTTTGTATTCCCAAGCAGACAGTATTCACACTTTAAAGAAAAGCTTACAGGCCCATGTCATAGAAATCCTAGGACAGATATCTTTTACGCAGTTAAAATATCTCCAAGTAAAGAGAAGGCTGACCACGGATTGTGAAAAATATTTGAAAAACTACCAGAAGAACGAACTACAATTTGCTCACGTAGAAGATTTACCAACAATCTACGGCCTCTACTTGATCGAGCTCTACAGAAGGAACGTTTGGCTTGTGAACGTCAACAACCAAATTATAAAGTTTGATACGTCACTCGAAGACATTTTGCAAAATGAACAGAATACACGAGATAAATGGGCCCGGATATTTGGTTCAATAACGTCGATTTTCATCGATCACTCATTCGACTTGAACATAAGGGAACGTGGCATTTCTGAATTGCACGTAAAAAAGAGCGATACCCCCACTATAGATTACAGCTCATTGCTCAGTTTTATCCAAGGATACATCACAACTTTCGATCAATTGAATAATAATCAGGATGTCATACATGTACTCAAAAAAAAATTGCAAGAGACACAATCCTCAATAAAATTACAAGATCCACATGCTGTTATTACCTCACCAGTGGAGGAATCGCAGTTGATTGAGTCTTACAAACTACGAATAAAAAAACTAGAAAATCTACTACACGAATCCAAATACTCCAACACCAGCTACTGGCCTTCTGGAATGATTGAGGAGTCATCTGTGACGACTGGGCGTAACATTCCTCAGGGGAAAGACAATCGCTTAGAGAGCAAAGCACCATCACTCATTCTAAACCAGAATGTAGCATATTTAGAGAGGGAGAACGCACACGTTGAAGAAATAGCTTCTTTACGGAAAGAGTTGGAGCAGGTGCGCGCTGAGCAGGTCAAAAAGGAGAAGTTGATTAAGGTCCAAAATTCAAAAATTGTGGATCTGGAAATAGAAAGAAATGCGTTTAGAGAAACACTTAACAACCTGAACACAGAACTGGAGAGGGTAATGACGAACGAGGGCAGTTTGAAAGACCAACTCGATGATGAAAAGACTAGGTTCTCGCAGCATATTAATGCATTATTGGAAGAAAACCGGAAACTATCCATCAAAAATGAACAGACTGAAGGAGAACTAGAAAAATTTAAGAGTGCAACTTTGAGAGAGGATAGGAGCATTTCAGTACTCCAAAAGCAGAATGAAGAGCTTGAAAATAAAAATGCAGCTTTTACCTCCCAGCTCGATACTTTATATTTGACCAATACATCTCTACTTTCCGATTTCAACGAACTCACTTGTGCAAATATAGATTTAAAATCCAACATTGACAACCTAAAAACAACAAATACAAACCTTGGGATCGAAATTGAAAAACTAAAGGCTGCTAACGATGACTTAATCGAGACACAGAAGCATGTCCGAACACAAGATGAGAATGAAGAGGCGAATAGGCTGCGTTCCAATGGGATATCACTAAAATTGGAAGAGAATTTATTCACCGTTTTCAAGACATGTGTTTTCATTCTGGAAAATATTGGTTTGCTATTAACCTCGAATGACAACCAAAAAGGTACCGAACCTTACTCAATAAAGAGGGTCAAAGGTTTAAGAAAAGGCATGAACCAAAGCGTCCTTGAGGACGAAAGTGCACAATTATTGGTAGTAACCGATGAAGATGAGGTCATCCAAAGTAAAGTCTACCAAGAAATGCGACACAAATATGAAAAGGCATTAGAAGAGGGACGACAGACAGCCATCTCATATGAAAACATCACGCGATTTATATCTGTTCTTGACAACCTATTTGGTAGTAAATACTACGAGCAAGCTGTCATTAAGAGATTCAATGACCTTGAATCCCTGGCCAAGAAGGCAACAAAGGAAAACAAAATGAATCGTGGGCTGATCGCAAGATTAAAGAACGAAAAGATCACGCTCCGCAACTTCCAGATCCATGATCTGGCACTATTTCTTCCTACAACTGATATTCAAAATGCCACTTCATCTAGCTCTTCACTCAATTCCTCGTTTTCATCCGTCGATTTGTCAACACCAACTATGCCGCTATCGACAACCTCAACGCAACAGGGGCTAATTGAGAAGAAGGACAAATTGGCTCTTTCAGATAGTAAAGAATCAAGCAAAAATGAAACAAAGATTCGTCCATGGGCAGCGTTCACAGCTTTCGAAGATAGTACTAGGTATTTCTTGAAAAAAGACGAAAACGATGATCAGCTTCTTAGTGATAAGGAGTGGTTTATTGGAAGAATTACTAGTGTTAATAAAATCATTGCCGGTGAGACGGTGAGCAATCCTTACAGGCTACCGAAAGGCTCGATTTGGTATCAAGTCACTGCCAAGATATTGTCAGGTCCGTTGTAGACTTTCCTGGCTACACATCGTCCTACGATTGTATTCTTCAAAACTTGCCTATCAAGTTAATTGTATATTCATTATTTACACGTTCAGTCAAACTGTTATACGCTTCGTTTATCGTATCGTAACATGGTATTTATCGATCAGGCGTCCAACGACTTTCTTTTGCAGGTCATTGACCTCTAGGTTAGTGATGTTGCGCTCCATTGACTGATAATTGATCCGGTAACATAACGACTTTTTGTTAGTTTTAGGGTCTACAAAACTATCGATCAGTTTGACACTCTCCACCAAACTACCAGCAGTGTCTCTAACTATTTCCATGATGTCGTTTTCATGGATTTCTTCCTCCTGGCCAACAGTTCCCTCTGGCAGCCAAAATGCGACATCCCTTATCGACCCCGGATGCTTCGAATACGGTTTGAATGCCGTTATGGTCTGTTTTTTAAACTGCCTATGAAATCTTTCATCTGCTGTCCATAAAAGTCTAATATCCGGTATCTCAAACAGAATCATCGCAATGCGGTCCAAGCCTAATCCAAAGGCCCACCCCATAGTACTATCCGTTTTAAATCCAGCTTTGTTTAATACATCTTGCTTGATCACACCACACCCGCATATTTCAAGCCATTCATCCTGCCACCAAACTTCAATTTCATAAGATGGAGCAGTCCATGGGAAATACGCTTTCACCCACCTGTACTTCAATTCTGTTGGTACATTTGCTGCATTCATTTCCCGAAGGCTCTCAATCTTTCTGTTGAAAACTTCACTCACAGTCAATTCGAGCGAGCGTTTCAAATGAGCCACCGTTAACTCTACTTCTGAATCAGTCATATATGGTTGTTTCGGATTCTCTTCTGGATCGATTGCAGGGGCATCGGAGACGCAGAGCAGTTTCGTGTGTGTCTGATTTTCCTTCAAAGCTTTCTCAATTACTTTTAAATCGCGCTTCAAGGAATCTAAGTATCCATGTTCCCACAGCCTAGCACCTTCCATCTGATAAAATACTGGGTAATGAGTCCGATCAATTTCATCCCGACGATAAACGTCTGCTGAAATGAGGAACCCCTTGTGATTCGAAGTTTGCAAATCTTGAAAACATTGGACTTCGTGGGCCGATGTGTGTGTTCGCAACAGATGATCTTGGTTGATGTAGTAAGTATCCGATTTGGACCTTCCTGGGTGATTTGCAGGGAAGCCCAATGAATCAAAATTCTCCCAGGTCGTCACCACCGGTTTAAAGTTGTTGTATGGCATAAATACATTGTCCACTGAATTCAACTTCCGCTCGATCAGATCTCTCAGAATACCAACTGGATGTTGATCATTCAGGTGCAGCCCTTTATTTGTATGCGAGATTATGCTCTTTGTCACATTAGTAAATGTTGGATCTGTCTTGTATTCCACGCCATCCACCTTAATTCTCTTTGACGCTCCAGAAACAGAGCTGTTGGACCGCAGTAAAAGTCTTGTAGGTTGAATGCACCTACAACGGAATACTCCCGCCCGAGCGATCCCCATCAAGCCTGCTTGTCGTGAAACTGTGAACCCGTTATGGCTGCGACGGTATGCATCACCCCTCGCCCTCACAATTGGCTGCAAATATTATGTATTCTAAAAATATGAAAGAAGAATGAAACCACGTCCACCATGTCTATTGAGTAAGTGTTCGTTGGTTTCTGCTGGGGGTTACAGACTTTGTAAACAACGTGCAGTGGAAAATGCTGGTGTGGAGAAGTGCGCTCGTGAGGAGAAGCGTCTCCAACTTCCCATTCTGCAACTTTGTTAGACTTAAACATGAATATGCTCCCCGGTTCCAGATACAAAGGAAGAAGCAAAAAGGTAGAGTTCCTGTCAGAATTGGCGGGTCCATCAAGGGGTCTACAATACAGTTTGGACAGTTTGGTTTAAGATTGAAATCAGAAGGTACCCGGCTGTCCGCTATTCAGTTGAAAGAAGCAGATAACGCCATCATGAGGTACGTTAGACCCTTGACTAATGGGCAGTTATGGAGACGGTTGGTGACGGATGTGGCAGTTTGTATTAAGGGTAATGAAACTAGAATGGGTAAGGGTAAAGGTGCCTTCGACCATTGGATGACTAGGGTTCCTACTGGTAAGATAATCTTCGAAATGGCAGGTGATAACTTACACGAGCGGGTTGCCAGAGAGGCGTTCCGGAAGGCGGGTACAAAGCTACCTGGTGTGTACGAATTTGTCAGTAAAGAGTCGCCAGTGAGAGTTGGGTTACATTCGTTCAAGACTCCAGGGTGGGAGGAAAATCCGGAAAACGAACCTCTTGCTCGTTCAAGGAAACTGTCTCAAATGACAACGAAGAAACTACTGAACATCGAAAGATCGAAGCAGCCCGAATTTAAGTTATTCAGAGCTCGCTAGCGAAACATGAAACGGGCGTTCTCCCCCTTCTTCACCTTGTACATAGGCATATATGAAATATTCACTACTTGACTCTGTGTTTAGCTGGTACCGTCCAGCGTGCACATAACTCTAGCCAGGAACCCTTCCAAATGGAATATAACCTTGTTGCCTAAGGCTAGTCTCTCATCAAAAGTGCTAGCATGGCTCAAAATGTCTATGCGTTTGGTCTTATCCAATGACGTATCCTTTATTAATGCGAAGGTCAGCTCTTGCAGTATCGTTTTTGCTGGAATGCAGTGTGAGAGCAAATCGTACAGAATGGAGCGGCATTCCACCAGGCACGCAACATTCCTCTCCCGGGTGACCTTGACGCCAATGTTAGAAATCACAACCATCCAGTCCGGTTTTAGTATCGGTGTAGACAGTTTCAATTGCATTTCATTGCACAGAGACATCGATTCCAGCATCAATGTAGCCACCCTCAGGTTCCCAGAGCTCTGTTCGGCAATTTTCTGGAATACAGACCCGGATTCAACCTTCACATTCTCTTTCGATGCAACCTCAGTCAAGATCTTGACAGTTTCGTCGTCAGTTGGCGCAGGGCAACGGATCAGCATGCAACGAGACCTAATAGGTGCAATAATTGGAGACATGGAATCGCAAATCATGATGAGTCTGATGTTTCTAGAGTATTTTTCCATGGTACGTCTCAGGGCCGCTTGAGCGTCCCTCGTTAACGAATGCGCCTCGTTGATTACAACACATTTGTACCTGTGGGCAATCCCATCTTTGGAGTTTTCGAAATCCACCTGCTCCATCTGTGCTACCTCCTTCAGCAGTTCCTGAATCACAATCCTATCGTTGTTACCCATATCACTGGGCGTAATCTCCAAGTGGTAGGGTGAAGAGACAACATTCAGCTCCAACTTTCTGTTAGATGGTGTGACAAAGTGTCTCACGTCAATCTTCAGCCTGTAGACACCGCCACCAAAGATCGATTCCAATAGACACATGCACCGCGTTTTCTTCCCGGCACCATTGGGCCCGTAGAGAAGTAAGTGTGGTAGATCTCGTGGCTGCTCCTGTAGAGACGTCAGAAGATGCGTCAATTCATCTGAATGATTCAATTGTTTCAGCGTGCGTGGTCTGTACTTATCCACCCACAAAGACATCGTTTCTGCCAACTATGCTAATGTTGTGTATGCTTTACATCTCTATGCGACTGGCGGTGATTGCTTGCGTTAGAATTGAGTGTTCAATAATGAAAAATTTCGCGACTTCTATGAGAAGTTAGGGCGTCTGTTTAGTGAAGGTACTAAGTGTTCAGTCTGGCCAGCGCAGGAGGCAGATATGGATACAAGGAAGGCGTTTAAGGCTGCTGTCGTATCCAGCAATGGGACTGTTATTAAAGGGTTGCAGATTTTCATTGCAGATCTGAGGGCGAGCCCACATTCTGCAGACCACGAGAAAAGGATTAAATCAGAGATAGTGAAGATCAAGCAGCATTTTGAGGCATCTAACAGTACTCACGCCGAGGACAAATTGCACCAGGACAGACTGGGAGGGTACCAAAGAAAGAAATATGTGGCCAAATTGGCGTACATTTACCTCACGTCCAACACAACGAAACTTGCTGACATTCTGTTTGGGCTGGATCAAACGTTGATCCTGCTCAAATCGAACGTATACTCGGAAAAATTCATAGGGTACATGCTGCTCGAGCTACTTATGGAACACAAATCTGTAGCTGCTGAAATTGGGGAAAGGTTGGTACCTTATGTCACCAAAGACGTTTCCTCAAACAATGATAATTTTACTGCCCTGGCCTTGAACTTCATTGGAGTTGTTGGAGGTATGTGCACGAAATTTGCGTTTAACGAGGACCTTGTCGATGAAGTTTTCCAGATTGTTAGGTCTCCCACATCGTCACAGTATCTGAAGAAAAAATCTGTCCTTGCATTCTTAGTCCTCTTGAAGGCTAATCTATCCATTCTCACAGATGATATAAAAAGGAAACAGATATGGATCCAAAGGATTGTGAGTCTATTAGATGACACAGATAATTACAGACTTACGCTAGCTTCACTTCCCCTTGTAGAGTACATTGCTAGAAACATAGGGCCAAGCTACTGCGTAAGGCTGTTGCCCCAGTTAACAGATATACTGTACGATTGTATCGTCCTGGGGACGTCAACTGGGAAGTCCAACCATTTTCCAACAGAGTACAAGTTTGCAAATATGCCAAATCCGTGGTTGATCACTAAGACGGTTTCATTACTTAATGCAATAATGGTGTCCCCAAAGGAAGAATATGAGTCTCAAAACTCACAACTACTGCAATCGGCGAACATCGACCCAGAAAATCTGGGGAAACTCAGAATGTGTGTTGCTAAAGCTGTGGAACTGGGGACAAGAAGGATTAATGATCCGATGGAAAAGATAGTCCAAAACACTGTTCTGTTTTCACTGATCAACTTTGCGCCGAAATTGGACCCGTCTGAGGTTGCAATTACAAATTCAGTGGACGCGCTGTGTGAACTACTACGCTCGAACGAAATTAATATCAGATATTTGACATTGGACTCCCTTATCAAGCTGTGTTCCTCGTGCGGGAAGATTGCTCTCGACGCTGTCAGGTATAAGAATATGAACTTAATTTTCCACCTTTTGAACTCAGAACGGGATTCATCCATTGCTAGGAAAGTAATTGATTTGCTGTATATCTTGAGCGATAAAGATAACGTCAAAACAGTGGTAGATCAATTGTTAAGCTACATAGTGAATGCGAAGTATATTCCTGATCCTCAGATAAGATCCAACATTTCGGTAAAAATTGCCATTCTAACGGAAAAATATGCCACCGATTCAACCTGGTATGTTCAAATATCGTTAAAGATTCTGTCAATGAATTTCAGTACGTCATTTAATGATGACGAGGTTTGGCACAGACTTTGCCAAATTGTTGTTAATAACCCATCATTACGGAAGATTACTTGTGTTCAACTAGTCGAATATCTACAGGGGAAGCAACTCTCTGAATTTATAGTAAAAACGGCTGCGTTTCTACTGGGTGAATATGTTGCGTTGATTCGTGATATAATTACGGCCACCGACATGTTCAATCTGTTCAGTGAGAAGTATTTTATGGTTGGGAACCTGACAAGGGCAATGATTTTGACTACAATGATGAAGTTGCACAACAGTGCCCCTGAAGTTGGCTCAAAGGTCATTAAATTTTATCAACTGGAATTGAACTCTTTGGATATAGAGTTACAGACAAGGTCGTTTGAGTATTTGAAAATTATCCAGCTTTCTAAGATGAGTGGAAATAACAACCTAATAAAGTTGCTCTTCCAACCAATGCCTCCCTTCAACACAAAATCTAATCCTTTATTAAACCGATTGGGTAGCTTGCCACTCGACACCACTACAAACTCTAGTCCGTTGAAGGAGGTTACTGCTGCGCCCCCACCATATACCTCGACGGCTTCACTACCATCAGTCAATGTACCCAAACCTCCGATCTCTCGTTACAGTAGCAGCATGGTGAGCTCTCCCTCCCCAAAAGGAAACTCGGATATTTTGTTACGTGAGCTAGACCGCAGTTATGCTGACCAACAATTGTCGCCCAACTGGAGAGAAGGTTTCTCAAGGATGTTACAACACAAGCAAGGTATTTTTTACAATTCGAGTTTGATGAAAATTGTATACCGTATTATCCACGTCGAGTCACACCATTTGAAGATTGTTCTCACTTACATCAACAACACAGAATGGGAAATCAATGGACTCTCCACGAGCGTTATTTCTGCGAGGACCCATGATAACCCTGAATACGTGGTGCAGAACATCGAATTCCCGTCTAACTCAACAATACATCCACATAAAAGGCAGGGCCAGCAGTTGGAAGTTATAATAAGACGTGCCATGGACGTTCAAGAGAGCCCGATCCTGAACATAAATTTCAGATGCGGTGGTAGTGTCAACAACCTGAGTTTGAAACTGGGGATCGGAATGACCAGCACCCTATTTTATGGGGACAACGACGCTCATCCCCGGCAACAAGTCACACTCCCGCAATTTATTGACCGGTGGAAAGCACTTGGTAACACTCTGGGCAAGAACTCAGAGTGTGTCGTCGAGTCTATGCCGATGAGGGGGCTCAGAGAAGCGGACACAGACGCAGATTACACGGATATATTAGTCGGGCAAATCTCTCAGATATTGAAAAGAATGGGCTTTGATATCGTAAAGCAAGACACGGTCAAGAACCCGGTGTTTGCTGCGGGGATCGTCCATACAAAGTCCGAAGGAAATTTCGGTAGTCTACTGAAAGTACAGTGTCAGACTGACGGTAAAATTAACGTCACTTGCAGGACCACTGTCCCAGGACCACTGTCTTCGTACATTGTTGAGTGCATAAAGACGACAGTCGCGGGCTAAGGGGACAACTGTGACAGAGTGAAGGAAGGAAGAGCAGATGAATGAATGAGTTCTATTTTGTGACGTAAAGGGCGAGATGCACCTCAAATTCAATTGTTCTTCCCTTTTTTACCTTTTTTTTTTGTTCAGTGGAAACTTGCAATTTTGACATATATAAGGAAGGGGTGCCCGATGACCAAGGGGTGCCTGGTGATGCGAAGAACTTTCTTCCCTTGAGGTGTTGCCCTCCAACCTTGCAAGTTTGTAAATGCTGAGCAATGGTGGTGTCTTTAAGTCAGTTAGATCCCAACTATGTCGTGAGTTTTAAATACTCAAGGGAGAATCTTGCGCAAATTCTGGCCGAGTTCTCAGTGCGCGGGCTTGACGTCGTGACGAGACCTGGTCCCGATGCAGACACTGTATATGCGTTTACAAGAGTTGATGGTGTCGAAAACGACGACACTTTAACTATTTCGCAAGATTTAGATTTTGTCAAATCTGTTATTCCGTTGTATGACCATAAAGTGTCGAAACAACTAGACGGACTGTTTGCGAAGTTTACCAAGCATGAGATATTTGGTGTCCCATCTGATAGGGAAATCCATGAACTTGGGAGGCTCACGGGGAACCCTCATATGTCTCTTTATTTTGCATTTTTTAAGAACTACATCAAATGGTTACTTCCACTAGCTGCTGTGGGGCTGTTTTTCAGAGTATGCTTCTCCTCGTGGGAGTTCAACAATTTGTATGTAATGTGCCTATACGCTTGGTCCCTAGTGTTTACTGCTCATTGGATTTATAGGAAGAAAGCCCATTATATTCAGCTCTTTGGCGACATCCACCAGTCAAAAAACTTGTTCAAAAATGAGGGCACCATTGTAGAATGGAGCTCACCTGCACAAGTTGTCCTGAGGAAGTGTTGTTTCATTCCAATCGCACTAATGTTTGCCTCTGTACTAGTCACGTTCCAATTATTGTGTTTCTCTATAGAGATTTTCATCACACAGTTGTACTCTGGTCCTTTGGTGAGTGTGCTATCACTTCTCCCCACTGTTCTACTATCGTCGTTTACCCCGATATTGACGATGGTTTACAATTCAGTCTTTGTCGAAAAGTTTGTAAAATGGGAAAACAGCCCAAACCCAAAGAAATCCAAAATGGAGAAGAACTTTGTCTTGACGTTTTTTGTCAGTTACGTACCATTGCTGATCACGCTTTTTATCTACCTACCCCTAGGCTACAGATTTACCAACTCCACTCTGGGTGCAAAAATCAGCCTAAATGCAAGCAGGTATTACATCCCTACGAAGGCTTCAGATTTTAAGATCAACATGAGACGCTACAAGGATCAGTTCTTTTATTTCACTGTGACAAACCAGGCCGTATCGATGTTTTTGGAGAATGCACTACCCTACATAATTGGTAGAGGCATGGACATAATCGTTCGCGGTGCCACTAAATCTGATTCCGAACTTTCCATTATTAGAAGCAACATCAAAAAAGCTCATCCAGATGAACTGGAGTACTGGTCAAAAATTGACTCCTATGTAAACGGACAATGGGGGGCATTTGACGCGGACGAAAACATAAGAAAAGTGATCATCCAATTTGGCTACCTGGCGATGTTCTCATCCATCTGGCCACTAGCACCATTCATTTACTTACTTTTCGATATGATTATCATCAAGTTAGATTTATGGAGAGCGATCAAGAAATGCACACCGTTATCCGTATCTAGTCAGGGGGTGGGTACACCTAACGGTTTGTCAAAATCGGTGACCGATACATGGAACGTTATTATGGAGGTCGTACTGTTGGCAGCAGCCGTAATAGCGCCCACTATCACCTACATGTACGCCAATGCCAGAATTCCAAATGTTGGCCGGTTCAATGATTTGGAAAAGCGTGAGACTTGGTACGCCAACGATCCTATACCCCACAGCTGGTCGAATATTGGTTTTTTTGCATTTCTCATGGAGAATGGGTTTTTGCTGCTTTACTTCATCGTTTCTAAAGCGATGGCTGTTTTAGATGAAGATATCACAAAGGGTTATGTCCCAACGATTTCTTCCAAGATCCCACAAAAGACAGACCTTCTGCCAGTGACGCGAGAAACTAATGATTTTATGGAGAGAATTGAATCGGAGTTGAAAGCAAAGAAAGCAAAAGTGAAGCAAGAAACCGAAATCAAAAAACGCAAGAGGGTTGTTGTAAGGGACATATCTAAGGTACCAGTAGATACCGAAGAAGAAACCTATCGACCTGAAAAGGTTTCTACAGCTGTAATTGCCAAGGTTGAAGATGAAAACCTTTCGAATGATGAGGGCAGCAGTGATACGCTAACCGAGCCACAACAAATTCACTCTTTACCCAAGTTCAAAAGGGTGATTGACGCACCAGCTATCATAAAGACAATTCCAAGGACAAACGACCAACAGGCACCTACTACGGAGAATGTAAAGTCCCCAAACATGCCGCCCACTGCTATTGCCGGTGCTACTTTACCGCAGAAGATACCAGTGTCGGACCAGAACGAACAAGTACTTGCAACCAATGGCCCTCAGAAAATCCTCCACACAAAGAAAACTGTTGTTACAAAAGAGGTGGATCATGTTCTCCCCGAACAGAATAATGCGGGAGACTCAACAAAAGCCGGTCAAATACCCGTATCACGGACTCAAAGGTCAGATACTGTGAAATCAGGACATAAGTTGTTGGATGGCAGCCAATTGGCAACGTTAGCGGCAGCAACCGCAGTCAATGCGGATATGAAGAATGAAACAATTGCGCCTCTAAGAGAACAGTCAGACAATCAACAAGAAGTTTCCAGAGAGGAAGTAGAACCAGTTGGCTACATCTCCGGTGTCCGTAGATCTTTTACCCTAAGAAGAAAATCGGTGGCTTCTTCAAAATCAGCAAGCAACACAAATGACACATATGGCAATGTGGAACCCCAAAAAAAGAGTAAAAGTATTTTCAAGAAGATCAAGGATAAACTTTGATCAATTTTATGCACTCCTCTGTATGTTTTTTCCAACCCTTTATATTCAGACGTTCCAATTTTTTCTCTTTACGTAAAGTATTTAATGATCTCAGGTTTGAGGCGATAATTACACATCAATTACCAACTATATCCACCCTAGACCGTTTCCACACGTTGTGCAAGTAAAGAACCTCGTCATTTTCCAATTTGGTTAATTTTCCATCTTCCAGGTTCGGACAGCATATAGAGATCTGCGCGTGTGTACCACGAGCACCTCTGGCCTTGACGAATTTTCCAGGGTTGATAAAAACGACATTCTTAACCACCCTAGCAAACGGACTCATGTCGCTAGGTACCATGATAACATCTGGTGCAAAGTTTCCGACAAATTCGGTTAAACCTAGATAGGAAACTTCCAAGTCTGCACCCGATATGTGTTTGTGTATTTTCTTGTTGTTTTCATTCTTCGCAGGTACGGTAATACTTCTCAGAGATCCTGGGAATACTGGATAGAAACGGCGTTGTTGTAGCATGTGTTCTGCAATTCTGTCGAATCTGTTCCGCATTGATATATTACCACCTTTCAATATTTCTTTCATGTCTTTGAATATGTCGACATTGGAACAACCGAAGAACGTTTCATTTAGTTGAAACGTGCATGGATTCGTAAAGCACTTGAAGTTTTTGGGTAGTTGCAAACCTTTTCGATCGAAGGAGTCTTGAGGATATGAACTGTGATTAGATGAGACATCTCTTGTCGATGGGATTAGAATCACCTGTATTTTAGGATTGATATTCTTCAGAATTGGCAACACCAATTTTGTAAATAGTTCGTCTAATGTTCTCGGTTGAACTTTTAGATGAGGAAAGGTAGGAATTCTCCCTTCCATGATCATTGAGTTTGTAACATCAATAAATGGGCCGTACATTACCAAAATATGAGGCTTACTTTCATTGTTCACCCTTTCCACAAAATCTGACAAGTAAGATATGTCCAGACTGTTATCGGGAAAATATGGGCCTGCAGTAACCACAATTTTGGCGGACTCTCCCTTCAGACTGTTTTTGTAAAGATTGATATCCTCTTCAGTTGACACAGGTGCATCTGGGTATGGCATATCTAGGATATCCTCCACCAAAAAGGCTTCACCGTTAGCATTACTACCCCTCAGCGAAACAATTTGGCCAACAAAAAGCGATGTATCAGATATATTGTCAAGTTTCAGCCTGATTCTTCTACCGATCCCGTTCAGTCTCGACGTCTCCAAGGACAAGGACTGTTCGTTTAGAAACCCCTCTGCGGAAGGGGAATCGGGAACGATCCTTCCCACAGCGTAGATAACGTTCTGGGACTGTATTGTTGGGTCACCAAAATCAGAATCCGTCAGTTTTAGGTGGGCTTGAACCAATTTTGTAAAAATTTCAATCTGTTCGTTTAGAACCTCGGAAGATTCGACTAAGTTCTGTCTCATAATTCTGAATTTGTACTTAGATGGGTCATAATAAGGCTGAATTTTCACTTCAGAGCTTGGCTCCTCTGTATTGATTCCAACGGCAATTTCAATATTTTCAGGATTCAATGAGTCGATTATTCTGCCTGGAGCGTCGCCTGACTTCATCTTGTGGGCCAGAGGGGTGCCTGTATTTGAACCTAAGTTTTTTGGGTTATCTTCGCTCTTGATTTCAATATCTGATACAGAAGTTTCACCTTCTGTTTTGATAAAATGTAGCTTTGAACTACTACCATTTGCAGAGAAGTCGACTTTCTGTTTCTTGTTCGTCTGTGGAGTTTTTGGCACATTGAACCCAAATAATGAAGACCCGGAAGTAATACCTCTAATCTGTTTAGGTTTTTTGATACTGGGCAAGGAAGTGTTGCCAGTCTTTATGCTCCCAGATGAAACATTCCCAACACTAGCAGCGTGCTTTTCCATTTGTGCCTGCAAAAACTGTTTGAATTCATCTAGGTTCTTCAAGTTCAGTTCTGTCGAGGTTTCGTGCTTCTGGTTGATTGAGAACTGTTCCCATTTAATATAAAGATCTTCTAAAGTGATTGCATATATGCTAGAGAGATTCTCCAACAGTGACTTGATCTCTGGCTTCGCTGCTTCGACGCCAAATTTTGAGACAATCAAGTTGTCTCCTTGTACCATAGTTGTCATTTTCAGCTAGACTTAACGCTCTGCAAATACGTGATAAAAGATAGCTGTGTGCTTTGTACTTCAATAGCGAGAGTCAATGCGGTGCTTCTGTTGAAACCGCGTGAAGATTATCAAGAAACGAAATACGCGAAATCGATATTTTTACGCGTCATCGGAAAAATAAAATTGACTAAATTAAATGATACTGAAGAAATCTGAAAGAAACATGAGCAGCAGCAGCAGAAAACACATGATCAAGTCTGTTGTTCCACGGCTTTCCAATACACGGCAACCTTGTGGCTGGCGCTGCTTTCTGTGTGTATACAATTGTAAAATGTACGTTCGGTTCATGTATATAATGCTAATAATGCTAGTTTCTTGATTCCATGAATCTGATCAGGTCGTATGTCTGTTTATCCAAGGGACTGAATATTGTACCGATGTCGCCACTCTTTATTTCGCGTTGCATGCAGGACAGCTTGTAAACACGAGCGAGAACTTTGCAGCTTTCGTGTCGCCACTCTGTGAACTGTGCAGAAACAAAGTATACCATTGCTTGTACAATGTCGGATAATTGAGAGAGGTAAATTTTCGAATCTACGAGACTTTCTCGCTTCGAAAGGATGTCGACAATAGCTCCAAGTAAGAAAGTCTCTCTTGCACCGCTTTTTGGGTCCGCTGCGAAGGACTCATTTTTGTTGTCTTTGTCTTTCAAATGACTTGAAGCAAAATTTAGCTGACCCAATATTTTCGTGATGGCACCCAAATCAAAATACCCAACGTTTGCTAGCAGACGCCTGGTTTCCACCAGTAGAGTGTGGATTTCGTTGTCGTGGTTAGCAACCTTTTCTGTAATTGAGCACAGCTGTTCCCAGATTTGATCTAATAAATGAAGTGATGCATAATCATTAGACTTCAGTTCATTCCTCATGTAAAACAAGCATTGGGCCAGCAAGATAGTTTTGCTTATCATATTCGTTGGAATCTGTGCGGTTTCATCCGTGGATTTGAGCAGTACTAGGCATATTTCTAGTAAGGTTGTATACCCACTACCTTTTTCCAGCCACTGAACAAACTGCTCGCTGGATGCTGTGTGCGAAAGAAATGGCTCTACAAGATACGTCAGATGTTTTGGTGTAAAGGAACCATTTCTTATTCTACCAATTGCCTTTTGCAAATGACTGAATTGGAAATTTATCTTTTCTGAGGGAGACATAGAAGCGTGGTGCAAACTACCTACTAGCAAGCTGGAATGGAGGTAGGATGATAATGAGTCGTATGGAACTAATGCCAGCATTCGGCTAACCCCTGGAGGACAATCAGTAAAATGGGGGATGTCCATTTTTTCATTTTCTTTCTTGATAAATGGCTCGCTGTTTTGATTTGACTCAGTTAATATCGATGGCATAGTTGGGTTAGGAGACTTGACGTTTGGCGACTTTTTAGTTTCGGTCACATAACCTTGGTTTTCCTTAGCTAACTCGTCGTTGATAACCTTAGGAGGAGCCAGACTAAATTTCACAGTATGATCCATTTCTTCTCCTGGTACCTCACCATCCCCCTCTTGTTTAATCTGCTTGTTCTTGTTGAAGATGCCACTCAGGTCTATTTTTGGAGGCGTCGTTTTGATTTCCTCCTCTTCGCTCTCCTCCTTTACGGGCGAAACGGCTTCTTTGTTTGTTCCTGTATCTTGATACACGCTAATGACTCGGGTCATTCCGGACAGTTTTGCTTCCGTAGTATTTTCGTTGATGTCTACGTTGTCAAAATTGTGAACCACACTTCCATTGCTCAATGAGCGAGTTTCATTGAAGGGGTTAACCATGGTCATCTCCATCGATTTTTTGATTTCGAAGCCATCGTCGCTGTCAAGTTTAATGGTATCAGTGTGATTAGGTAATTGGAAGTTGGGATCTCTAGAATGGATTTCTTGGTACATCTTCAATCTCTGAGAAACCAAATTCAGATTCATGAGCACTTTCTCAAAACTGTCTTTTTTGTACTGGTATAGGTCGAATAACAGGTCAAAGTAGAGTTTGGTATTGAACTCACTTCCATAAATGAGGAAGGTCTTTGCTAATAAATTTTCGTATTCGGGGATGGGTAGGTTGAACCCAAATGCATTGAAACCAGACAGTAAACCTGACAAAGTTTCCATTGTGAAATTGAAAATTGTATCTCTGTACTTCATGTAAAACAAGGAGTCGTTCTGAGAAGCGTTAATCGAGGTTAGAGTGCTGAATATGTCGCAAATAGTGCTGGTGAGTTCAGTTGAGTTGTTGCCCTGGAAATTATTCAAAATAATATTTGGTGCCAAACCAAGAATAGCAGATAATTCGATTGAATATCTCAAAGGAATGGAACGAAGAAAGTTTGCAGATCCTGCCAGTTCTGCAAATTGATGAGGATTTTTCAGCATGAGTTTACGGATATCAGGTACCAGTGCCGTAATATTGACCCTGGAATCTGTTTGACTGGCAAATACTGTTGAGAGTTGTTTCAATGCATCATGTGTATTAGCTGGATCTTGCTGAAGGAGGCTTCCAATATGTGACAGATGGCTCTGTAAGTCCGGGAAGACGTCTCTGTTTTTCTCGTCATGCAGGTATTTTTTAATAAGCGAGTTATCGGTCGGGCTTTTAAACTCGTCTGTGAGATCAAACTGGTTGTTGTTTGCATCCTCGCGCCAGATACTCTGCTGCTTTATGACTGGCGGCGCACTAACTTTCCTAGTGGACATCGCGTTGCCTCCATTGGTCTTTGATTTTTTCAAAACATTTGCTTCGTTATTCGTGTTACCAATATTTTCACTAGTTGATCTTAAGTTTTGGCCATTTATTTTTTGAGAAGCCTGAGTAGGCTGTGCATAGCTTGGGAACATTCTTTTGTTCTTCCCTGTCGTCGTATTGGGGCCGTTCGATTGAAAGTGACTTCCTAATAAGCTTGACCTTCTGGAATTGTTTGATGACAGCTGACCGAAATTTGTCTTTGTGTATTCGATATTCAAGTGTACCGGTATAGAGCTTTCCAGAGATTTCCTCGTTTGAACAGTTGTCAGTTTGTTTATGATGGATTTCCCCTCTTGAGGGTAGCATTTATAAAAATACCAAAACGTAGATCTCATTGATTCCCTTACTACCGTTTGAGCGTCAGCCAAACCCTTCTTTAACCACTCCTCGATGTAAAGCAGATTATTTTCTATATGTTTTGTCCCATTGAATTTGAGAATGAATATTCTCAAGAAAATTGCTGAGGCATTCCTAGGGTTTACAGTCTTCTCATTGATCAGCATGAATGCATTTTGGAATAATTTGTTATGGAACTCGTTGATATGGACGAAAAGCGTGACGAAACAGTGGAAGGCCATAGAGGATGAGATTTTTTTAGTGGATGATAACAGAGGCTTAAGGATCAGGAAGCATTGGTCAACCAATGTGATGGTTATGTGGTCTCCTAATATTTGGAACAAATCCTTTAATAGTTGGCAACCGTTTATGGAGAGTGACGTTCTCAAGGACAATACTGCCTTAGAAATTTTTTCGATGAAATTGCAATCCTTCAATGCCGAGACGAATGCCTCCGAATTCGCCAGAATCAAATTATCGTTTGAGGATATTTTTTCCCTGAGGGTTGTAATGTTGGCTTGTCGTTGTCGCCAGTTTTGTTCCGTCTCCTTTGAGGAGTGGAAGGGCACTAGCAGCTGTGTTATTTCGAAAGTGAGGTTTGCCATCGAGGCGCTTGGTTTCTTGCCCTGTGTGTTTGATGTGCTATTCAGACTTGAAACCTGTGGCGACTTGTACTCGTTCAGGACCAAATGCAACTCCATATCCAGGTCGAAGATATTCTGAGATTGTGGTCTCCCCGCAGCCAGTTGTGACACCGCATCCACCTCTCCCTCTTGCTTCTGTCCTCCTACAGTGCTATCAAAAAGTTTCTTTATATTGTCTCCCTTTAGCTGTTTGGTGAAATGGTCGAGAGTATCTGCGTCGACATATTTTGTCAGCAGATCCTTTATCAATTCCACTATGCTTCTATATCGCGTAACGTCTAAGCTGTTGTCTTTTAGTAGAGTAAGGAAGTTCGGAATAAACAGTTTGAGAAACGTCGCTGAATTACCGTTTGAGTTCCCTTGTAGATTTATCCCCGTCAGATCGTCAATGACCAGCAGCAGAAACTTCAGCTTGGGCATCGATGTTTTCGATAACTGGGTAAAGAGATTAGCCACGCAATCTTCGACGTACAGGGGCACGACCAGATACATTGTTTCAATCGCTTTATTCGACAAAAACCAAGTCTTCTTTTCCAAGTGAGGGTACATCGTTTCCATCCTATCGAGCACGTCAATGAAGTAGCTCAAAAGATCGTAAATCAGTTTTTTGTTGTTTTGGATGGTGTTAGGGGATTGGTATGCGACTCTTTTGATGAGATAGCACAATGCAGAATGCGAGAAAGTGATCATTTCGACGGAATTTTGGAAATGAGGGTAAACGTACAGAAGCGCCTTGAAATATGACGGCGTTGACTGCACGTCTACAAACTCTTTCTTAACGTGGCCTTTAAACCTGTTCAGCAACTGCAGTTTCTCTGAAATGGGTACATTAGGATCCACTATCGTGCTGTACAGTGAATCAAATCTTTTCGGATTAGCCCCTCCAGTAGCGGATGCCAATGACATTACACGACTAGAGTAAGTGAAGGGTTAAATAAAAGAGTGTACTACCAGAAAAGACAGAAAGAAAAATAAACTGGGACCGGAAGGAGTTACCACTTTTTTTTTCTTGTTCCCACTATGAATGAGTAACTCGCTTCCTCTTTTCACAACACCGGTAAAAACTTCCCTGCCTTTGTAAGTTTCGTGCATCTACCACCTGCATCGAGTATTTTTGTTTTTGTTTTCATTTTTGAAGTTTATTTTTTTGTTACTCGTCAGGCACGTGATTGGGATATTGAAGTCCTTGCGGCTCCGAACTGTACTGGACCCTCGAGTGGCACGTCGTGGGGCCATCTGAGGAGGAGACCTCGCTCTTCAAAAACGGCAGGGAGAACCGCCACTACTCTGTTCTGTTTGCTGTCTTAAAGAGTGTGTTTCTTCTGTCCCCTTCTTCCTCCCCCGAGAAGACTCCCCCTTTGCGCCCTTTCTTCCCCGAAAAGGGTAAAGATCCGGCTGCGATGGCCTGTAACCGCGCAATTAAGTGGGAAACGGGATCAGGAGGCGGTGTTTTCCGACCCCGGTTAGTGTTAGTCTCGCGTAAGTATATATAAGCAGGTTAATGTGGAGGCAAAGAGGGTATGAATGTGTCGTATCTTGTTCTTCCCCCCCCCCCCCTTTTACTTATACGTAGGTAACCATCCAATACATTAATAAGTTGACACAATGATCGATATTACTACAGTTGAAGGCTACAATGATTTTGTAAAGAACCACAAGGACTTTCTGGTGGTTCTACCTGAACACGCAGCGGACCACGCAAAGAGTTATATAGTTGAAAACTCGAATCACAAAGTGATCGCGAACATTGATGATTCCGTGAGAAAATATTTGATCAGTCGGAAGTAACTGACGTTGAAGAGGGAGAAAGGTTGTTCCATCGATCTATCTTTATATATATATATATATGTTTCTGTCATTGAATTTTTACGTTAACATTTGTCTTCACGCTGAAGCGGGTATGCATACTAATGCAAATATATTGTTACTGTTTTTATCGTTATACACAGGTAAAATGGGACCCGCGGTGTCTTGCCCCCCTTTCTTTACGTTGTCTCTTTCGTTTATATCTGAATACTTTAAAAAATAAATCTTGTTCATACGTTACAATTGCACCATGGGGCGAACCTTACTTGGTTGGGGTCATACTTGGGACCTGTATTGTTGTGCTTGGCGTTGTGTGTAAGTTGAGAGGTTTCTGTAGCAGGTGGCCCATTCTTTCGATCTTCGTCCTGAGGTACCCCTCAATCTCCTTAGAGTCGATGCCCCTGTTGTCGTCTGTCCAGTGGATGGGCACCATGGGCACCCTCTCCACGCAGTGTAGCATGCCCTCATGTTCCACCTGTGCGATCTTGTCCGGGTTGTTCGTCAGCAATCTGACGTTGTTGATCCCTAAGTCCAGCAGGATGGATTTCCCGAGGGAGAAGTCTCTTGCGTCGATAGGGTGTTTCAACATCAAATTCGCTTGCACTGTGTCTGCACCTAGGTCCTGCAGGTTGTACGCCTTCAGTTTCTCCCCCAACCCGATCCCACGGCCCTCCTGTCTGAGGTACACAATGACACCGTGGCCGTTACCACCAATGATCCCCGTTTCCTTCTCGTGTTCACAAGCGATCAACTTCCCAGCCCTGTCGAACTGTTCCCCACAGTCACACCGGGCACTCCACGCGTTCTCCCCAGTGTAACACTCACTGTGGATCCTCACGAGTGTATCATTCTGTCCGTCCCATGTAGTCCTTGGGTCGAACACAAGTTCCCCTGTCCTACTGTCAAACTCCAGCTTCATCCCGAGCTTCTCGTCTACATCAGCGACGTGTCTCCCCGGGTACAGTTTCCCGACGTACGCGCCCCTGATCATCCTATCCTGCTGCGTCTCATTGGGTGACTGTCTCCTGAACAGTGACCGAGACCGTATATCCTCACCAAAGACGATCGCCAAATGTTCCTTGTTGTCTCTGTCGTTCGAGTACAGGTGCAGGAAAATATCTGGTCCCTGTGTCGTTGGAATGCGCGCTCTCGCGACACAAACCACTTGTGGCAGTGTAGGTTCTGTAGTATTTATAGCCGTCATTTTTATCAGTGTATGTGTGTCTATCTATCGTTGAAGATTAGTATGCTCAACTAAAAAGAAAATGGAAGAAAGAAAGAAAGAAAGTCCACACACAAGCCCTCTTTTTTAAGCGTCTTCTTGAACACCAAAGTTTATATAACAGTGAACCGATCAACCAAACACCCAGTTTGAATATGATTCCTTCGAAAAGGGAATATGCAGTGCTGATATAATTAAATATCTTTTTGTCTGGGGACCTCTCGACAACCAAATGAGTAATTATTTCGTTATTGCACTGTACACGATTTGACAGAGAAAAGAAATTAGTAAGCGGTGGTGGGAAAGGGGGTGGAGGCGGTGTCTGGGTGTCTGGGTGTGCCGTTTCCCCTTTTGGGGTGTGTGCTGTCGTTTCAGACGGCGGTGGTGCACGTGATACAGGGTGTGCGTTACCCGGATGGTCCTAAAAAAGAAACGAGGAAAAAAAGGGTCTGTCCGGGTGAACAGCACGGGAATAACAGGGTCACCCGGCCCACAGAACCCGCCACGTTCTCTCTCTTTGTTTGTTTTGTTTATTTGTTTCCCAGTTCAGAGAGACGCAAATATTTGGTGACTCTCCGTTTCTTGAACGTCATACAGGAAACAACACAGCGAGTTGCAAGTTTTCAGAGAGTGTGGGAGACACCCACACTCACAGAGAAGTTAAAAGGTTATCTCACTCGATCACCTTACACTCTCTCTCTCATAAAACCTCAAATTTCACTCTCCTCTTGGAAAACGCTCAGCGTAGCAATTTTTTTTTTTTCGCGACGTCTTTTTTTTGTGTTTTGAATATTATTTTTTTTCTCACTCTTTTCCTGTTGTTTCTCTCTCGCTTGCTCTCTCTCTCTCTGTGTCTCTCTGTCTTTTCAATAAATATTTGTATTCTGTATTCAATTGACTGTTTTTAAAAGGTTTCTTTACATCGTTACTTCCTGTTTGCTAACTCAGAACTGTATAGTTGTCAAGTCGCCCAGGTTTTCATCTTCTCACAAGGCAAAAAAGGTTTCAAAAAAAAGTAGGTCAATAAAAGAACGAAAAAATAACCTTATTATTAACTAACCTACTCTGATAAAAAAAAAAAAAGGAAGCCCACGATTCAATAATGAGTGACCTATCTTCTGCTGATACTAGTTCGTATATACAGTATTCTACTGACAATAGTAACCCTTCCGCAGCTCCTGTTGTAGGTTCTTCCCCATCCCACAATGGGGACGAAGGGTCGTTTATTCCCTTCGCTGCTAACCATGTTATCCAACCTATGGTGACTCAACAACCTACCATTAGCCACAGAGTATTGCTGTCTTTGTCGGAGGCTGCCAAGATTATTGGGACTAAAGGTTCCAAGATTGCTAAGATCAGAACGGAAAACAACGTCAAAATCGGCATCTCTGAAAAGATAATGGGTTGTTCAGACAGAATTCTGTCCTGTGCAGGTACAGTTTTCAACGTTGCCAACGCCCTCGGCGACGTCGTGGATGACTTGAACGAACCTGATGAGTTCGACGAGCAGGGGAACGCTCTGCCCAACAACGACTACGCTAAGAAGTACCCGTTCCACTTCCTGAACCATATCTTGCCCCCCCCATCCTCAGATGAAATCAAGGACCCAAAGGAGCTAGCCAACATTGGCACTTTGCGGTTGATCATTATAAATTCACATCTCTCCTCGATCATCGGTAAGGGCGGTGCCACTATCAAGGGTCTCATCGAGAAGCACGGTGTCAAGATCGTCGCGTCGAAGGACTTCCTACCAGACTCAAACGAGAGAGTTCTCGAAATCCAGGGGTTCCCATCCGCGATCACCAACACTTTGATCGAAATCAGCGACATTTTGATCAACGACGTCGACCTGACTTTCAACACGGAAAAGAGATACTTCCCACACTTGAAGAGACCCGCAGAAAACCCCGCCGCGGCAAACGCAGGCTCCTTCGACTACGAGAACACAAACCAGTCGACACAGGCGGTCGTCTTGATCCCAGAGAGTTACGTCGGTGTGATGGTAGGCCGCCAAGGTAACAGGATCGCCAACCTAAGAAAATTCACAAGAACCAAAATCATTATTGAAAAGAACGACTTTGCGGAATCGGATATGTCCCACAGAGTCGTCGACGCCAACGGCGAACCGTGCAGGAAGTTCACCATCATGGGACACATCCCAAAACAGGTCAAACTCGCCGAATCCATGCTTCTGAAAAACTTGAGCACAGAAATAGAGAGACGCAGCCTCAGAAATGCCGAGGCACAGCACGAAACTCAGCAGAACATGGAAAACTCGCCTGACTTCGAAATGGACTCTGATAACTGATCATCCATTTTCTTCCTGTTGTTGTTGTTTTTTTCTGCCTGTTTGTTTGTTTGATTTGCTTTTATTTTTTTGCTTTGATTCTGCTGTGTGATCAAAGAATTGTAAAAATATACTACATGTTTCCCCCCCTCCTCCTCCTCCTCCTCCTCCTCCTCCTCCTTCTTTCCTGTTCGCTTTCCTATTTTTCTTTACTGTTACTTCCCTTCTTAAATAGGGAAAGGAAACAAAGGACAATAATAACAAAGACTCCTCTGTAATTGTACTCACCCTTTCAACATACCATTAATGGTAAACAGCAATATATGTCTATAAATACAAATAGATCCTCCTTTGTACCTGGTTTGTGTACGTTCATCAATGTATCTTTACTTAAACAATGTTAGTCTCAGTGCATTTCGCACGCTTCCCCAATGCGGAAATTCTGGCGTTGAAGGAAAGGCGTGAAAACAAAACAAAAAAAATTATCGTCAAAATATCAAATACTGCTTGTTTGTGAGAGGAATGGGCCTGAGAAAATGATCTCTTGATGATCGCAGTGGTTCACAAAGGTGGTTTTCACGTTTGCATATATCATTTAGATTCATACATGGATGAGTTATATCTCAGGGGAGGGTAATAACAAAGATAGTGGTTATACTGGCAGAGAGGTCAATGCCGATGGCACCACACTCATCGAGCATACTGGGGCCTCAAGGAAGCTTGGGTCTTCTGTTTTAAACGAACTTGATTCAAGAACCAATGCTAAATTCCAGCAGTTGCGGACACAGAGCACGCCTCTTGAGAGCGGAGAGGGCCCAACTTTCAGCTCGTACTTTAATATTCAACACAATGCACAATTCGAGAAGATGGACTCGGTAAACTCGCACTATTCGATACATCAATTCACCAAACAAAACTCGCCCACACGCGCACCCAAGACCCCCAAGGCAAAAAACGTCAAGACGGATCAATTGACATCTGATTCCATCAAAAGACTAAAATCCAACCCCAATGTGTACGGAACACCGCCCCCAGTCTCAGAGATAACGAGGAGAATACGAAGACTACGAATAAGAAACTCATTAACAGGGACTCCCGAGAGCAGCCGCAGGAACAACTCGCCCAAGAAAACGTCCGAACTTAAAAGAACACCCATAACGAAACAAGAACCGATGAAACCGCCCAGTTTCTTGCAGCCCACTAAAAACTCGCTTAATAAAATAAAGAGGTCCCCCCAGGTGTCATCTGGTTTGAACAACCGACTAAACCAAACGACGAACGTGCCGCCGTTGGGCAAACCCGCATTTGCCTCCAAGTTATCGAAACCACCGACCACGGCGTCTAGCAGGCTTCCCGGGCCATCGAAATCGGCAACCCTCGCTACCTCGCCGGATTCGGTCTTCGATAGACTGTACAAGACCAACACTATGTCTCGTTCCAACTCCATGAACAACGTCAACGGGAACACAAAGACGAAAAAAATTCACTTCAGCCGGAGTAAAACGAGCTCTTCATTAGCAAAGAGCGGGGAGCAGTCAACCGTGTCGACGAAAGCCAGGCCCGTATGGCGATGAAAAGATAAAACGAAGGAGGGAATGGGATGAATAATGTATTAGAATATAAAAGACGCTAGATGTACGATGATGTAATAGATACCCGCGGAGATTGTGCACGAAGAACGACCTACTTACTTTTGATAGTAACTATCTGCATTGATGGAAGTGTTATTGTTACCATTTTGGAAATTCTTCTGTTCGTTGACGACTCTGTTCAGTTCCTCCTCGTTTTTGAAGTCCTGCCTCCAGTTACAGATGTTACACCGTAGTTGTTTCCCCCAGTATAGCGGTATTATTGGTATGTACCAGAAAGTGAAGAACTCCTTCCGCTTTATGGGTGCCACGCTGAAATTATGGCATTTGGGACAATACAGACCTTGGTGAGCAGGGTTGCTGTCATAGTTGGAATCAAAGTTTTGAGCGCCGCATATTAACGGAATGAAGAGAAACATGATGTTGTTGGGGTGTGGTCTCGGTGACTTTCTAAATTCTTTAAACGCTGATTTGTCTGGTGACAGTATCTTTTTATAGCGTTTGCCCGTTCCCGTCAACCTAACATCCCTTGACGTCAGATTACGAAGCAGCAGGAAAAAGAATATACTTTTTGAAAAAAAGAAGAATCAAGAGAAGATAGAGACTATCACCCGGGCAAAAAATCACGTCACGTGACGTATGCGAAGAAAGTCAGTGAATACCACCAAGCCGTGCATTCGGGGAAATTAGACCAGCGGCAAGTTCCAAAATGAAGATACTCAAGCTTCTTTCCCTCTTGCGGTACGACAAGCTCTCTGAGGTTCCTCTCCTTCATTGTTGGTTTTGGGGTATCCCGGGGAAAAGAAATTAAGCCCGCGAATACCGTGCTTGGTTTCTAACAATTCAAAGGGAGTCAGACAAGAAGACCCACTCCGTCCCAGAATGTACAAAATAGAACGAAAAGGGCAAAATGTCTGGAGTATGAAATAATCCAGGTGGTATTATTATTACCGTTTCTTATTTCGGCCACCCCGGTAGAAAGAGAGAAACGTGCAGTGATTATTGTTTGTCTTAATTGTAGCATTCTTGCTGTGCTCAAAGTGACGGTAACTTTAAACACCAAGGATGAACAACTATCTGGGTACATATTCACTCTGGCCCCAGTGCTTCTTTTCCTGTGGAGTCGAAGGGGAAGAAGCGAGCCTCTTCCCAGGAACTGGAATACGCTGAAGGCTGGGTCCCATAGGAACGCATCACTACAATTTGTCGGCGGCTCGTTTTCCCGGCCTCTCTGCAGGATAGTTCTGGGCCTTTGAAAACGTAGTACAATTCATAAAAAAAACAATAGTGTACTATTTGGGAAGAGAAGACGGATAAGGAAACAATAGATGTCAAAGAAAGGAAAAACAAACTTCTCGAGAGAGCTTAATTTCAAGAGAGTGTCGACGTCGTAAAGAAGTACCTCGTGTTGTTGTTCTGTTATTTTTTCTTGATTGTGACGAGTTAGGAAGCACAGAGCGGGGCAGAGTACTCACCCCGGGACGATCTTTGTCCCAATGCATTTCCATCCGTCCAAATTTTCACATGTTTCCATTATTGCCATGTGTTATTCAGGAACCATTTTCTAGTTCCAATGGGGGGAATGGGCGGCAGAACTGAGGAAAGGGGAATACGTAATAGCAGGTCACAACGGGGGATGGGATATCTCCAGCATTGATGGTTCGAGCAAGAAGTACTATCAGGCAAAAGGATACGAGTGCATATGCACGAACGGAAGAACACACAATTCTGCCAACTATCCAAAACATTTGGAAGACTTGCACGACGAATAAACGCCTTCCATGCATGTCACACCACCTCTACCAAAATAGTTGAATGTTTCCTGTAAACCACGAGGCACGATAATGTACGGTAATCGCTAAGACAAGATAGTAAAGAAGGCATTAATTGCGAAAAAAAATATTTACAAAAAAAAAAAGCCTCGCATGGTCGATGGCCATAAGGTACGGATGCGCGATTGCGTCTACCAATCGAATCCCCTCATAAGGTTCAGCCCAAAATAACAATACACTGAGGGTGCAAGTTATACGGTATTCCATATGAACGAAACTAAAAGAGAAACGTGATTGGAGAGCCGCTCTTGAAACTCACTATGCGTAAACCCATGGGGCCAATTTTTTTTTCTTTCCCTTACTCTTGTTCTGGTTCTTGTTCAGTACATTCCACTGGGGAGAGTAAATATGAAACAAAGGTTAAGTGTCTTGGGTAGCAACTTGTTGAATATTTTGAACACGGGCGCCCAATCGTGGCCCGCTTTCAGATCTTTCTCCTCTCTTCACCTCTCCTCTGATCTCCTCTCGTCATCTCTATCTCTCTTAGCCATGAGATAGATGAGGAGAAGATAATCCGAATCTCGCATAGTCCGCTCTCCTACCCCTCCTCCCCCCGCTTCGACCCCTCTACTTCTACCTTTCAGTTATTCCGTTGGGAAAAGTCAGATACCCACGCGGCCAAGAAAGAAGAAGAAAAAAAAAAAAAGAAAAGAAAAGAAAAGAAAGGACAAACTCTAAAAACAGCCAAAGGCAAGGTAACTAATACAGTAGGTGGATTTCTGTGTCTCTTCTCGGACTCATCCACAAAATATTTGCTCTCGCTACTGACTCCTCTCGGATGAGTGGCGGGTGGGGGCGTACCGTATCGTGCCGTTCCGCACCGTGCCGCGGAGACAATAGCGGGAAACTCTCACAGCTCCGCCAACAACGTCATTTCTTGCTTTTGCTTTTGTTTTTGTTTTTGTTTTTGTTTTTTGAAGTTGTGCAAGGGTTGAGGGGTCCCGGACTGCCCAGCAACGTCCACACCCCACGCCTCTTGCAGTGTGCCCGATCACGCGCTTTATTCGTGTGCGTGTGTCTCGATTGGGAAGTTGCGCCCTCGCCTTCCGGACACCGCAATCCGTGCCTGCCACTTCTCGCTAAGGCACCGTCCCACGGCACTTTCTGGGTGCCTCACTTCTCCATATCCCAAAGAGGAAGGCGGTAGTCCAGAAAGAGAAACAAAAGGGTGGTGGCGTATTTTTTTTCTCTCTGCTGGAAAAAAGTTCCTCATCCTCTCGCTGGGTCCGCTCCCCACCGGATTCCTTTATCTTGTCGGGCCGCGGTGTCAACACACACGCCCCGTCCTACGGTTCTTTCTGTGGAATGTAACACCCGCCGGAACCCCTCTCTCCTCCGGACTATCTCTCAATTATTATTTTTTTTTCTGTTCTAGTCCCGTCGGTGTTGATACACCGTGCTTAACGTCCTGCGAACGTTACAAAAAAAAAGAAAAGAAGAAAAAAGAAAAACACAGACGGGAAATGGGTGGGTCTTTCTTTTTTGACAGTTATTTTCTACGTTCATCCCGTGAACTCCCTTAGAAAACACCGGGAGGGGTAAAAATAAATAGTAGCAATAGCAAGAACGCAAAAGAGAGGCTTCCCATCCCTCTCCAACTCCTCTTCCCGAAGAAATGTCCCACAAATCATTGTCTCTACAGGCGTTTGTGTCTCAGTTCACTCTTTTTTTTCCCATCTTCTTTGGCCATTTGATACCAAGTGGTTACTGCACTGGTAACGTTACCTATTTGGGTCGTACGCTCAATTCGAAGTTATTATCCATTGTTACTGTTATTATTATTATTTTCTCTCTCTCTCTCTCTCTCTCTCTCTCTCTCTCTTTTTCTGCTGTGTATAGGCGTTTTGTTGTTTTTTTTTCCGGTGTTTTTCTCATTCCCAGAAGATTAGCATTCTTAAGATATATAAGGGCTTTAAAACGAACCTTGAGTATACGCTCCCTCTCTCTCACAGGACTCCCTTGTCTCGGGAGCCTTCTATCTTTTTTCCTGAGCAGTTTATAAGTTTGTTTTCGTAGTCTTCAGTAATATTCAGAAAGTAGATAATACAAACACACAGTTATATAATAATAAATATAGCCCCAATACCCTCACCCTTCCATCATAACAACATTTTATTGCAGTAACAGACTCAATTTCAGTCCAATCGCTATTTTTTTTTATTCTCGTGAAGTTACTCAGGGATAAAGAATAAAAAGACTAACACTTCTACTTAAGATAACACCACCAAACAAGAAATAACATAATGCTGTTACAAAATTTTGCTGATTTCAATTACTACGATAACGAAGTTACAGATTTTGAAAATGATTTTGCAAATGCATTTATCGTCCCAGGTAAATCGGCAAGAAATCTGTACGATATTGATTCTCCTGCTCAACAGACAAACGACGCAGCCATAGACTTCAACAACAGTTTCAACAGTGGACTGAACTCAAACTATTTGCTGGCAAATGATACACTGTACCCGCTGCAGGACCCCTTTGACTACGACGTCCTAGGTGCTGGTGCAACGACGACGACCACTCCGTTGGGGGTCAGGAACTTGACTAATTCCACCACGGATAGCGCCATGGACTCAGTTCTCTCCGCTCCGACGACTTCAAGGCCCGAATCCCCAGAATCTGTCGTCTCCTCGGCCTTCTCTGGAGAAGTGCAGAAACCGTTCAACGGGAGCCGGCACTCCGTATTCTCGACACCAATTACTTTCAATAACAACGACGATTTCAACTTTGATAACGATTTCAGTAACATGCTCAAGGAGAACGACGGGGTCGTTATGGGCAGACTCGCAGAGGACAGTCCCATCACGAGCAACGAGTCCGAGAAGAGCAGCAGCCCCCCGGGCGCCAAGAAACCCAAGCGCTACAGAGTCAGGAGAAGGGGCTCCCCTGCGGGGGACGGTACGGGCCCCTCGAAAAGAGTCTCGGACTCCAGACTGTCGGCTGTGGGACTCGCTAAAGTGTTGAAATTGAACTCTTCAGAGGAGGCTCTTCAAAGGGAAAGTGTGATACTGGATATCTTCAGAAACGAGCTTCATTATCCTCTGGGTTACAAAACGTGGATTAGGGATACCACGCTGGAAGAACGGAACGCGTTGATCGCACAATTGCATGAAAGAGTGCACGTTCACTACCCGGAGTACGATAAGGCCATTTTGGAAACCGTGATTAGAAGGGCCACTTACTCAATGATGCAGAGCAGGTTGAGAAGGGAGAGACAGAAGAAAATGAGGGTTCAACAGGGGCAAAAAATTGCGCTTTGATTGCTGGGCAACCCGAGCAAAAAGTCTCTCACATTTGTACCATTTTGGTCGCTGTTTTATTTATTATTATTATTTCTCCGCCGTTTTAATGTGGAGGATTAAATGCGACTTCAAAGACGGATTATGTTTTCGTAGGATAGTCAGGCAGAGAAGCCTGTGTTCCATTCGATATATCTATGTATATATTGTTGATTTCGGTAGAGTATACTATAAAAAAAAGAATATACTATGGAAAGAAAGAATAAAGATACTCCAGCAATAATGAATTAGTGAACTTTTGTTAACCCGCCGAACTTCCAATTTATTGACAGTGAATGGTACATAGTTTCCGGTAATATAAAAAATGAATTTAAATGCTAATAAAATTCCTCTCAACAAAATGGAGGACTAAAATTTAGTGAAGGAGCCCTTCTTACCAGTCTTCTTCGCCTTCTTGCTCCTCCTGTAATTGAGATGCCTGGCATCCCTCCACCCAGATGTACTAACAGTGGCACCGTTCTTGGCGGAACCTTCAGATATGGCGGCTGCTCCTACGTCGTCAATCTCCATGGTGACGTCTTTACCGTCTTTCTCCTTCAGTTCCTTCACTTTCTGGTTAATGAAGTCCTGCTTCATTTTTTCGGCCAGCCTGGATTCACGGGCATCAACGACTTTCTGGAAAACAGCATGACGCTTGACAGACTTGGCCTTTAGGTGACTCTTTGCACGTAGTGATTTTGCCATTTCGTTTGCTGGTGAAGTGTGATGACTTTCGTTCTGTTCTACTTCAGTGAGGAAACTTGAGCGATGAGGTTGATAAAACCAGAAAATAAAAATTTTCACACTGTTAGCATTTGGGAAGAGAATGAAGAGAAAAAAAAAATGGACTCCAAAAGTTGACTCGCAAATTACACCCGTGCATTCTGGGACCTGCTTCTTTTCTAAAAAAATATAGATTTGGTTTTCCTAAAATTGCACTTCCTAAATAGGAAGGAATAGGAGGGGACGCAGAGGAAAAGGGCCTTCTGTGTAAGGAGCCTCGTCACCCGCACACTGTGACAGTTATCTCTCCCTTTGGGAGGCAGCGTTGTTCTTCAGATCGCAATTGAAGGTTCTGGTGGAAGGTCGTTTCGATAGTAGAGTTACTGTTTTTATTGGTGAGTTTTAGTTACTGTTGCTACCCCTTCCCAATACACTGACAGATTAGACAAGTAAGAAATGTATGTTACAGAGATCGGGATTGATCCTTTCAAGATTTTACGAAATATCACGAAGAGAGAACGGAACTAGGCATTGAAGGTTATGCCTCGTTGGGTTGTTTTACAGCCACGGAAGACAACTTCAATGTCCTTTTGCCCCTTCTCAAAAGTGATGAAACAAGTGGCTTTAAGAGACTAACAATAATGTGTTTGTGTGTGTGTTTGAGCGGATCTCGCATCGTTACTATTACACTATCAATTTTTTTTTTTTTCACAGGGCTAACCTAAGAACTCAAAAAAGACTTGCAGCCTCCGTTGTCGGTGCTGGTAAGAGAAAGGTTTGGTTGGACCCAAACGAAACCTCTGAGATTGCCCAGGCCAACTCCAGAAACGCGATCAGAAAGTTGGTCAAGAATGGTACCATCGTCAAGAAGGCCGTCACTGTCCACTCCAGATCCAGAACGAGAGCCCATGCCCTATCCAAGAGAGCCGGTCGTCACTCCGGTTACGGTAAGAGAAAGGGTACCAAGGAAGCTAGATTGCCATCCCAAGTTGTCTGGATCAGAAGATTGAGAGTCTTGAGAAGACTTTTGGCCAAGTACCGTGACGCTGGTAAGATCGACAAACATCTATACCACACTCTATACAAGGAGTCCAAGGGTAACGCCTTCAAGCACAAGAGAGCTTTGGTCGAACACATCATCCAAGCCAAGGCCGACTCTCAACGTGAAAAGGCGTTGGCTGAAGAAGCTGAAGCCAGAAGAGCCAAGAACAAGGCCGCTCGTGCCAGAAGAGCCCAAAAGGTCGCTGAGAAGAGGGAAGCTTTGTTGAAGTAAGCTTGGGGGTATAGGTGTCTCTCATCTTATTAGTTCCTTTCAATCATAATTCTAACATTTCTTTCATATATCAATCACATCGTAGGGATGAATTGGGAAGGAACATGCTTTAACGTCTCTCCTTTCCTTTATTTCTAATCATTCTTATATATTATGTACTTTTATCTATATATATAATATAAGCAAGTTCCAAAATCGGCTTCTTTAACAAAAGATCATGGGCGGATATTCGTCTCAACGTACGTTATATTGATTAGAATGCATAGTATATACATATATGTGAATGTGAGTGTGGATGCTGCTTCCTAAGAATCGGCAAATCGTGAAAACCAGGAACCCGCTTGAGAATATTAGTTTTCCGGGGATACCATCCACAGTTCTTCGTCATCTGAATGGGTCCGGCAAAAGCGGGATGTACAACTCTGAGGCCGGCAGAAACTGTTCCTTTATTATAGGAGGGAACAGAGGGCACGGTAGTCCGTCCATCTCGCTCTGTGTCGAGTCGTGCTTAGGGCCCCTACTGCAGCTTATTTTCTGGGCACGTGCAGAATTCGAAGAGCGGCCATGTCTTGCAGAAAGAAGCAGA